>JABXWE010000691.1:0-100322 GCA_014611495.1 Limonius californicus | reverse complement strand
GATAATAATTGTATTGGTCAAAAATAAAAGATAAATAAGTATTTTATAAATAGGTCATATAAAAAAATGGGGTCCCTACCTTAGTTTTTATGATATCGAGGGTTGTTTATAGAAATTTTTTAAAAATAACAAAAATCTAGTTACCATGTTCAGTTACTGATTATGCTTTAAAAAATATGAAATACAAAGTTGCGTACTAGAGGTCTTTCGATATCATAACACACTAAGCATCAATAACTGCCACGGTTCATGTCGCGGCCAGCTATAGTTAAAGCAATAAAATGGTTTTTAACTGTCATTTAAAAAACAAATGCCATATTTCGATACATGGTTGAAAAGAGAATTTTAAGGCGAATAAGATAGGATAAAAAAATATACAGGGTGCTATTTAAAATAACAAAGTTTGGGTTACTTCCGGTCAAACCGGAAGTTGAAGAAAATGTTTATTGAGCCTAAGAAAAGAAGAATCATACCATATACAAAACTTTCAAATTTCAAAATGTTATCTTTTTTAAAAAAAAGTTACAGGGTGTTACATGTCTCCTGTGTCACCCGGTATATGCGTGTGTTTGTGTTTCCAGTATGACACATATTTTCCAGAATTACTTTTGCTTTTACTGGTAGCTTCAGGGTTAATTGGATTAAATAACGGTTTTTTACATTGTCGTTAAAACAAAAATTCTGTTTTATTGAGAATTTAGTTAGCTTTTTGCCGCCTGAAATAAAGCTTAGAAAAAGTATGTTTGCATTCGGTTCTCCTTTATAAGCGGCAATTTACTTGGTGGAACTGGAAATGTTGGGTCCTGTACAAAAATCTATTTAAGATATCGGAAAAATGCTTTCGGATGTATTCACTAAAGAAACTAAATTTAGTATAATACTAAAACAACCTTGTATTGGCGAGCAGGTGTTACAGATGTAAATAATAGCAAAATAACATTCTTGAAATTTGGACTACTTAATTATGTGTTGATTATACAAATATTTATTAGATCAATTCAAATATTAAGAAGTAATCTATTTCAAAAATTTGCATAGATTATTATCGAAAAGAATGTAAATCCCTAAATGAGAAGGCATTAACACGTATTAATTTCTTGCTACTATTGTTTTTTATTTTGCAGTATATTTTACTACATTCTCATTTACGGAATGCTAACCATTACTTGACGTATGCTACATTTCTTAGCATTACAGCACATCACTTGAAGTTTCCAAGAATTTTACACAATATTTTTAATATTCATGTGTACCGAGTTCGGCCATTTTTCAACATTTTAACTTCTCGCCAATTAAAAAGTAACTTTGAATAGTGAAGGCCGTAACATTATTTGAATGAAAGTATAATTTATATTATAATTTAAGAAAGGCAATCTAGGGGCAGTAACCATTCAAATTTTCAAATTTATTAAAGTTAAAAAAGTTGTAATTGACATTGCTTAGGGACAGCTGTCATGTTAACAAATTAACTAACAGTAATTCCAAGTTGAAGGTGCAGATTATCTTATCTTGTTGTAACTGCTACAACTACATCTGTATATTCAAATCATTTATTCTCTGCTCGTTGGCACTGACGTTTAACCTCAACATTCTAGGCAGTATATAATAATAATGTGTATATTTTGTTTCTACTGCAATAAAAGACTAGACAGTAAATTTATCTATAGCGTCGGGAACCAACATAAGAGAAAGTAAAATAATGAAAAATGTATTTCTGTGTCTAACTATAAAGTTATTTAAAACTACTTGGAATAGAATGAAATATTAGAAACTGGGGGGAAACTTTCGTGCAGCAAGTTTCATTTTGGTAGCGACGTTTAGCTTGGGCTTTAAAAATTAAAAGAAATTGAACAGTTTAAATTCCCTTAAAGATCATGTAATTTAATAACAAAACCTATACAGCAATTAAAATTCAACTATTGACAGCTTTTCAAATACTCCTATAAATTCTTTCAGAACAGAGCGCCTACACGTTTTCCTTGAAAAAGGTTGCCTCCGATTAAAAAATACATTCAGCGTTGAGATTTGTGCTAATAATACAAAAACCAACTGCAAAAACCCTCCTGGGTGGCGCGCGTTTGTGTGTCTGCGTATGTGCTTGTATTTTCGTGTCTGAAAATGGAATTGACCGATCCTAATCCAATTGACACTGGAGAATGTCATAGAACTTAATTCATCCCTTGTTGAATAAATAAAAACTGTTATGTTGCCGCTCAGTTTTCATTCTACAATTGTAGAAAATTAATTGATTGGACGATCACGCGTTAATATAATTTTACATGATTACGCGACCCAGTTGATCCAAATTTAAGAAATAAATTCTTTCTTCGTCCGGTTTCTCGACCTCTAACGTCTACCAATAATTTCCTTCACCTCTTACGTCCTCCATCTTTTAGATTCTTCTCTTCCAATGTTTCCTCTATTTCTTTTCAGCGTTTCCTCGGCTTTCCCTGGTTCCTGCAATTTCTGAGGATCGCTTTCATAGCTTTCATTAGAATACAGATTTCGTCCATCCTTTGAAGATGGCCATACCGCATCAATTGTGTTCGTTTCAAATACTCCACAATGTCTTCTTCTATTCCTATTATGTTCCTAATTATTTCATTTCTAACTCGGTCCAATTTTAAAATGCTTGCTGAGCGCCTCCACTAGTCGATATCTACATCTATTGGATGCTTTCTTGATTTTCAATTAATTTCCATACTTCTGCTTCATATATTGATATATTTTTTACTTTATTGCAATATATTTATATATTTGTATTTTTCTTCCTTTATTCATGTATTATGGCTGATTTCCTTTTCTTTATTCTGTCTTTCACTGTACTGCCAGCCATTCTATTTTTATCCATATGCACCCCTGGGTATGGATGCTGATCACATCCTTTTATTGTTTCTCCATTTTCAATTTCCAAATCTTCAGTCTATTGTCGTATTATCAAGTATTATGTTTTTTATTTATATTAATTCCACTTCCCGTACTCTTCAACCAATTTTCTCATCATGTATTGTATGTCGTCGCGATCTTGTGCTATAAGGATTTGATCATCCGTAAAGTGTAGCCAATATTTATTCCGTTAAAGTTTCAGTCCTCTGTCAACATATTTTAAATATAGTAGGTGCAATGGCGCACCGTGTTCCATAGTCCCTTACTTACTTTAAAGCTTTTCGACAACTTCTTTCCTATCTTCATCCTTGCTGTTTGGTCCTTGTATAAGTTTTGTACTGTTCGAATCAATATTGTACTTATACTCGCAACTTTTAATGTCTCCCAAAGTATTTTATTCCTCAATATGTGTCCATAATACTCTACTTAGTGTGCTCGTTACTGATATAGCTCTATAGTTATCATATTTGTTAATACTAATTCCTAGGATGTAAACTGTGGTGTCATAGCGAAACTGATATACGTACAGCACAAAATAGAATTACCGAATTATATTAATGGAAGGGTAAAAAGAACACCTAGAAACAAAGTTTGTAAATAAATGATGCTGAAAATTTACAAAATATTAGCGATAACAAGCTGTATATACGAAGAAGAGACATGCCTTCTTAAAAAAAAAGAGATTATTATTAGCTATCGCACGATCTCGAACTTAGGTAGAAAAAGAGGCACATATATGTATAAGAAACGAACTGAATATTTTCAGTTTGAAGGGAAAAGTTTAAAAAACTTATAGTTGTATAAAATGGGTACAACGCATACAAAGACTATATGACGACAAGCTTCCGAAGTTGTTTTTGTACTATACACCCTCAGAAAGGAAAAGTTTAGTAAGGCCTCATGAGATATTGTGAACAGTAGAAGATGTAACGCGATGATGATGGTGATACCAACGATCATATAAAAATTACCTCTGTGGCTATTGCAACTCCTTAAATGCATCTTCCAACTCTATAACCGAACAAATTGATCCAAGTCCAAGCGAACTGTTTAGCTAATTTGTTGTATCCAATTAATAGGTTTGTCCAAGCAATGTCAAGTATTTTAAAATAAGTCATTGTAAATAGAGTGCAATCTTGCGGCACCATTTGTTTGACTCTTGTTGGAAGCTTAGTTAAAAATTCTTCTGTAATCTGTAGAGCCTCAGCAATGCTGGAAGTTTTGACCCATTTGTTTACAAAAATTCAGCACCGAATCTGTGAAATTGTTTAATTATTTAAATAGAAACGCACATTTCATTGGCCTCATATTTGTTTGTTAACCCGAACAGTGGTGTGATTGCTATAGGCTACACTGACAGAGTATTATTTTCAGCTACCGCAACAACCATCTAGTACAATATTGACGGATGCGACGCTGAAGTACACAATTTATAATATGGGTCTTCGTGAAAGATGTAACTAACACCACACGCCTATAATAGCGAAAGAGGCAGAGCTTAATACGAGTATCTTTATTAATAATATAAATAATCTGCTCATTCCAAAACGGAAATTCGTATGAAGCAATATGTAACATAAAACATGTTTTAAATGAGGAGCATTATATATTTGAAGTTCAACGGATGTACAAAATCGGCCCCAGGTTGTAGTATTTTAATAGATATTGGAAATAGGCCATTAAATGCTGCGTAGGTTCAGTTCAAAGATTATCGAAACCTATACTACAATTTGTTGGCGATACAAACTTCTTGTTCTTAAATAAACATTTTCGGCTTTTCGAGTTTATTCTGAATAAACTTTCTGTCACCATGCTCTGTAACCTAAACGTATTAACAAAATGATTACAAATTGGTTCAATACTGATTTCGCAATCAGTTTTAAACTCAGGCTTTAATATTTGAGAACGCAACTTGGTCCAACACGGAATAAATCGCAGCTAACTATTAAGCACAAAAGTACTTAAGGAAATCGTGTTTGGAACAATAAAGAAAAATACAATCTATTAGAATATAAGGACTGAACATTATAATAACACATTAAAATTAAACTAGCACTTTCAATTTGTGAAAGCTGACTATTTACAACTTGTTGATAAGTTTATAATACAAGAAAGCGATTTTGACAATAGCAGATTATCATATTACATGACTAAACTTAGAAAGAAAACTTTATCAGAGTGCATTAAAAATATATAAGTGATTAGTTAAATATAAAAACATATTTAGTAAGTAAGTGCTGAAAATCTGGATGAAGCAAAATCAAACGTCTTTCCGACTGCAGATTATAGTTTCATAATACATAATTACTATCGCCAATGTCAACCGAACAGATCTTTGGGGATGCAGCGAGTTTCTCTGTTTTAATAGATGCTTAACAGTCAATAATGTTCGTATTAACTAGAATGCTCAGTGAGGGCGTTACAAGATTTGACTTGATTGGATGTTGTTTAGTAGAGGAACGCTATTCGAAACTATTTCAAAATGATATTATTCTTATAATGGGTGTCTTGAACCTTTAATACATTTTCAGAAAGATTCTATGAATATCATAGAGTGTCAATGGAACGACAACACTAAACTACTGATTAGCGTCATTTAACATGAAATAAATGCATAGGTAGTGGAATGGTCTGCTAGATTTTCAGACCTTTTTGGTACCGCTGTTTTGGCGCCACTGTTTAGGTGACGGAACGTTTTAACTTTTTTACTTCTCGGTAATGGTCGTTATCCGTTTCAGGTATAAAATGTGTTGAAATGTACTTCTTTCCGATTAATCATAGGGCGGTATTATTAACCCCTTTTTCGACATAGACATGACAGCGTGTGTTTTACTTATTGTAGTAATTTTCTGCAACAGTATAACCTTAAATGACTATCTTGGGGATGGTTCCCAACCGGAGATTTAACCCTAATAAACGTACATACGTACAAGCAAACAAATGGAACTAAATAACAATTTGTAATAATAAAAAACCACGAGCGGCGCCCAAATGTACTGGCGGTAAAACGGCAGCACCAAAGAGGCAGCACCAAAGCGGTAGTATCCAAACGGCGGCGCCCAAATGGCCTGGTTCCATCTTCTTCTTTAAGTGTTTTGTCTGTTACATGACGTAACGATTTTTCTACTGTGTCTGTGTTGTGCGTTGCAAAGTACCACAGACATAGAAGATGTACAGTTACCGAACCACGGGAAGTGTGAAGACTTCTACTCCAAAGAAAATTTACTAGGCAAAATACCTCACTGATTTGCCATTGCCTTGCGAGGATGAACGACTGTTAAAAATCCAATATTCCACTGCTCAGAATTGAACCGCAAACCTTCACTGTAGAAGTACTTGTATAATGCGCTGACCTCTACCTCGTGACCGCCTGTTAATGCCGCCTGAAGCTGTAATTTTAGTGGAAGGGGAATATTCTCGATAGTTAGTCAGATTTATGTAGAGAAAAAGTAATTTCACAATTTTCTTCAATTATTAGTGTTCCTAGCTATCGGTTGCATAACTAAGCGCTGCTGGTGGCAAGCTTAGGCTAGTGGAGAGGGACCTCGGTGAAGCAGAGCTAATACGCGCTGAATGAATCGAGGACAAAGAAGGTAACTAGTAGCAGGTGGCCTATTTAGTGGCAGTACAACAGCGACTGGTCGTTGGTACATCAAAGCCGTCAGTCCCGACTACAAGTACGCTGGAAGTCTTTAGGTCAAGTCAGCGGCGCTAGCGCTACCTGAAAACCCTGACATGAAGCTCCGCCCCGGTCATACGAATTATTATTATTATTATTAGCTCGCTATCCCTATAAGACGTATTTTATGCTTCAAAAAAATAGCGCGTTAGAACAGCCCTTAGAATATAAAAGATTAGAGGAAGGGGCGTTTATGCGTTCGATAGGTTCATTCATTGTTCATTGTAAGATTTAAGACCTTTGCACCTCACCTGCACTTAGGCCACATAGGTGGGCCCAATGTGCTGCCTCCTCAGCAGCTCCCCAATTTGGGCAGCACCTAAACCATCCAATCCTTTGGATGTATTTGATGACATCCTCAAACGGGGTGTTGCTGATTTCGGCCATATCAGGCCAAAAGTCTCCCAACATGGATCCTCTGATTGTTGCGAGAGCTGGGCAGTGACACACGACGTCTTCTGCCGTCTCGTTATCGCCGCTGCATCCTCGACAGTTTGGGCTGTCCGCCAGTCCCATCCGGTGCATGTGTTAATTTAGGGTGGAGTGTCCACATAAGATCGCTAGGTCTCTTAAGAGACAAAGCACCCTAAGAAGTCCACATAAGACACCTACAACTAGTACAACTAATAGCAGCCCTTGCATGACGACTACATTCAGTGTTTACCCATCTTCACGTGAAGTTTTTTAGGATTTCTTGGTACAGCATAAAGCTTAATATCCTAAGGGACATAGGAATAACGGGTTTTGGTCCTCAAAGAAGTTGTGCAGAAGCCAGTCTCGAGATCTCATTGCCGTAGTTTCTGTCATGTCCTTTCACACATATAAAGGAAATGCCATTATCTTCTGAGATAGGTCGAGAGCTTCACGGCACTGCAGCACCACTCCTGAGGTAATTTTGCAACTACCTAGGACTAATAAAACGGCTTTGCTGTCACTATAGATATCAATACGTTGGTTTTTAATCTATCGTTCAAGAATTGTATTTGCACCATGCATTATTCCTACAACCTCCGTTTGAAAGACCATAGCAATTTTGTCTAGTGGTATACTGTGGTTTAGGTCATCGGAAAAGACTCCGGCACTCGTGGGTAAAGATGGAAATGTCCATATGCTGGGTTGGCTCAGCATTGGCATAAACACTGAAGTGTCTATTGAAGGCCTATTGTGGAGGAAGGTAGTGTACCATTGCATCTAGAAGAAGGGTATTGACGACTGCTTCATCCAGGATGTGAGTATGTCTGTCACCCTTGCCTCGCTTTGGATAGGGGACCACAAGGGTTTACGTAAGATGGCCCCCGTTTCCTATTGTTTTTCTAGCAACAGCTGATTTGTACTGAACCTTCTCGGTGTCATAGCACATTATTGTCATTTGGGGTTTTCAGAATCAAGTCGGTAGTTATTAAAAACTAAATTTTTAGTAAACGAATATCCTTATTTTAAGGAAAGGGATTCGTGTGAAAATTTCTGATTTTATTTGTCGAATTTATGAATTTCCACTGATTTTTTACCCGAATCCAATACTCATAAAGGTGCCCATGGGAAGAATAATTTACAATTTTCCCTTTCATGTTCTTCGGTGTATGTAGGTTTTACCTACACGAATAAATGTACATTGACGTCATTGTGGCTGTCTTGCTTTTTCCGCCTAAGTATATTTCGTAATCTTACAGTTACACTTACCCATTTCAGTCAGCACTTATTGTGATCGTCGATATGATGTTCTTTCAGTCGTTATACATTAGTGTCCCTAGTAAAATACGCCTCCAAAAAATGTTGAGTTTGAGTTTGTAAGTATGGAAGGAAGCGGTAGAATAAAAATTAGAAAATGGCGAGAAAATAGCCGTATGCAACAATTATAAATACCGTGGAGTAAGAACAGAAAAAGATGAGAGAGATGAAAAAAATAGAGAAAGAATTGGGCAAGGGCGGAGGGCGATAAAGAGGCTAAATGGGGTATGGTGGAATAAGAGAATAACTAAAGACAGGATATACAATATCTACAATACAATCGTTAAAAGTATAGGTAGTACTTTACGGAGCCGAATTATGGAGATGGAATGAAGCGGATAAGATGAGAGTAGTCGCGTTGGAAATTGAAGCACTAAGAAGATCATGCAGAATATCCCGAATGGAAAGGGTACCCACCGAAAGAATCAAGCAGTTAATAGGAATAAAAGAAACCGCCATGGAAAATGTAGAGAAAAAGCAACTAATATGGAGAAGACCGACTTCCCGACTTAAATAATTAAATACGGATGCATCCTCTATACAAATGTGAAAAAAATATATTTACAGTTATTAAACTAGCTGTTCTAAATCAATTTATATTATACATATGCTCAGTGTTCAACTTTAATTTATATTTCTGAATTTAATGAGTATGTTCTCTACTTTTGACACTCACTGTATAACAATTGAGTGGAATAGAGTAATTGGTGTATGAACAAAAACCGTATGACACAAACGCCAAAACAAAGTTTCTGTTGTCAAGTCGTATATAATTATAATTTAATCCCTGATAATGTGCCGTAGCAGAATTGTTTCTCAAACATTTACAATATAGTCGGCGGCTTACAACGAGCGGTACAGATGAACCCAAAGTTAAAGGATAAAAGAGACGGGTTGCAAGCGAACCGTTGAATGAATATAAGCTATTCGAAAGCAGGAGGATTTCGATATACTATATCATATTATAAGCAGCAATAAAAGGCAGCGATGCTTAAACATGCAGTAGTAAACGCCTTTTATGATCATTTTATGAAATCAGAAGTGTTTCCAAGCAACTTATTCTTGCGCGTTCAATAATAGAGTGTAAGAATATCAGATTTATTTCTAACACCCCATTCATATATTTACTGTTTCCAATAGGGTGCCAGAAAAACAATCCATTGTTAAAAATTCTCTTGGTGGTTGAATAATTTCATTCCCATATTGACGCAACGGTTATACAGGATGAATAAACTCATTATAACATGTAATATTCATTCAAGTTATCATCCGCAAAATCGAAAAGTTTGATTGACAGCGTTTCGTTGATTTCAGCGGACAAAAGCGAATTGAGCTATCTCCGTTTCCGCTTGCGGTCATATGAAGCCAATTTCAACTTTTTGTTTCGTGCCTACGACTTTTTGTGTTTGAACTTGCTAACACATTTGGAGTTGTTCCGTAATTTAGTGAATTTACTCATAAGCCGATGTTTTCGGGTAATTATTTTTTATTAAAAGTCCACACTTTTGATAAACATTTTAATTTCAGGTTTGAGTGGAGTTATTGTATTGCTGCAGTGTAGTGAAACGAATTTTATTACACAAATAAAGGTTCACAACATATCTTTTACGGGCCTAACGAAAATTATTTTATTCTGCCACGATATACAGATATATTTCTATTCAAATAAAGCGCCAACATAATTAAATATCAATTGGAAAATTAATAACAAATAAATACTTTAATCTGAATACTTACCTTTGTGTGCGAGTTTTAGACACCGAAAACACGCAATAATAAAATAAAAGTATAATATTCATATACATGTTTTATCTTTATAAATTCATAAGTCTAAATTATTAGTACATCCTCTTTCTAATTATATCCTAGTATCCTCAGAAAAGTTACCTGTTCAACCAAGTCATAAAAAATATCGGTTGTAGGTCATTTGTTCGCTACTACCCGCTCGCCACCGATTGCTCGATTACCGTTTACTCCCTGAGAAAGATGCTCGCCAGAACAGTTGCTCGCCATCCGTTTGCTCGACAGTCAAGTTGCTGGAAGTACTAAGTATAACTACACCAATGCAAAAGAGAAAGCTTTTTTTTTGAGGTTACTTCGGTTTCTAAAATAATTTAAAAATTTCGCTTACTTAATATTGTATTGTATTGAAGCGGTGCAGGTTTTTTCATCCAAAGCACTAAGACCATAGGCTCATTGTGCAATCCGCCCTGTTAGGGCTCGTCCCCAAAAAGCCCAGTGTGCGCCGCGAAGGCCAGCGCTGATTTAAGGGAATGAGCTGCAAATGTTCCGGTTCCAGTATTCCAGCCTCAAGATGTTTGTGCCGCAGCCTCATAAGTCTGAGGCATTGGCACATTATGTGAAAAGAGGATTCGTCTTCTTCATGGCGTAATCTGCAAGTGGGAACGTCTATAATGCCGATCCTATGTAGGTGTTTGTTCAGGTGACAGTGGCCCGTTAGGAGTCCTGTTAAGGTCCTGATTCGCTTCTTGTTGAACTTTAGGAGCTCTTGGAACATTGTCAGGGGTTCCTCTCCGATAAAGAGTTTAGCCTGCCTAGGTCCTTGTTGCGACGACCAGTCATGAGCAAATTGGGTTTCGCCCACTTCTTCATTTCTAGTTTTGCATTGCATTGCGGTATTCCCAGAACAGGTTCTGGTCCGAACGGGTGCCCTTTAGAGCCCTGTCTGGCCAGCGAATCCTCCTCTTGGGTACCCACAGCAGTTATTTCACAGAGTCGCAACAGAGTCAAGCGATAATCAAGCACTAGCTCCGAAGTTCCTCAGGAAGACTTTAGAGCTTGGAGAGCTGATTGGCTGTCCGAGCAAATATAGATAGGTTTATTTGCGAAACCACTTTCTAGGTATTCATGGGCGCAAGCCAGTATAGCGTATACTTCGGCCTGGAAAACGGTGACGTACTTGCCGGGAGAACGAAAGTTTTACTCTTGGTGATTCGCCATAGACACCTGCGTTTGTACCATCTTGGGTCCTAGAGCCATCTGTGAACCATACAGAGCCGTTGGGAGTCAGACGGTAGCAGTTTTGGGTGCTCTAGTCTTCTCTAGCGGGAAGGACGATTTTGTAAGGTGTGTTGAAGAAGTATCTGGTGAGCATACAACCACTTTTCATATTGAAGATGACATGGGTCTCCGCCAACCTCGGCAGGACCCTCATGTGCCCCAGTGGTACCCCAACATTTGACCATGGCCCAGCACACTTGAGCCTGTAAGCTGCCTTACTAGCCTCAGCCTCAATCACTATGTGAAGGGGCGCAAGTCCAAGAAGTGCCTGCAGAGCCGAAGTGGGGGCAGTTTGCATTGCTCCTGTCACTCCTAGACATGCTAGTCGTTGGAGTTGACCGAGACGTTTTGTTATGCTTACTGTGGTGGCATAGGGCCACCACACCAAGGCCGCATAAGTGAGTAAGGACTTTATTGCCGCCATGAACATCCACATGATGACATTCGGTTTTAGGCCCCAAGTGTTCGCAAAGGTGCGTCTGCACATCTAGAACGAGGCAGTTGCTCTTTGTATTTGTCTTTCTGAGTGCTCCCTCCAGGTGAGTTTAGCATCCAGGATTACTCCTAGGTACTTAACCTTCCCGGCGGCCCTCAAAGAAGTACCAAATAGCTGTGGTTCTTGAAATCCCACAATCCTCCTTCTCCTAGTGAAGAGTACTAGTTCGGTTTTGGTAGGGTTAACCGCCAAGTTGTGCCTTCTGCACCATGTTTCCACAATTCTGAGAGAATTCTGGGTTACGCCACAGAGTGTTTTTGTAAATATTATTATAGCTATAATGGCAAGGTCCTCTGCATATCCTTACATGTAGATGCCAGCTTCGTTGAGTTCCCGCAAGAGCCCGTCTACGACGAGGGACCACATGAGAGGAGACAGTACTACTCCCTGCGGACACCCCCGCGTGACGGTCACCCTTACGGTATTATCATTGAGAGTGGCAATCGCTTTGGGGTTTTCTCACATTGCTCTTATCCGGCGAACGATAGATAGCTCGATTCCATGGTTCGTAGCTGCAGTGCATATTGATTCGAAGGCCGTATTGTCAAAAGCGCCTTCGATATCTAAAAATTTGCCAACGGCCATTTCTCTGTGGTTAAGCGCCTTCTCTACTCTGAGGACTATTTAGCGAAGGGCCGATTAAACAGATTTACCCATCTGGTACGCATATTGGTGAGGATGTAATGGCGATAGGATTAGTACGCCATCTCTTATGTACCTATCTACCTGCCTCTCGACCGTTTTAAGTAAGAAAGAGGTTCGGCTGATAGGTCTGAAAGATTTGGCCGAGTCATGGACAGATCGACCGGCATTTGGAATGAACACTACCTTTACTGATCTTCAAGGTACTGGTAAGTACCCGGAGAAAGGCAGTTTCTGAATATGTGATATAGAGGTTTGATAAGCAGGTCCAGCCGCTCTTGAAGGAGAGCCGGAAAAATGCCATCATTTTTGAGAGCACTTCGTGCAGTCGAGCTGCCTCTGGTAGGCCTTGAATACGTGGCAGAATGCCTTCTAAGCCTCTCGTTTGGATCTACGGATAGATTCCTTGTAGTCACGTTGAGAACGTCTGTAGAGGTCCCAGTCGGCTGTAGCGTGTGTACGCATCGCCCTATTTAAGAGCCTGCGTGTTTGCCTGCGCAGTTTCTGGAGTTCGGAGTTCCACCAAGGTACTTTCCTCGTCCTTTTAAAATGCCGTAGAGGACAGCTACTTTCGTAAGCTGCTCTAATCGCGTTGTTGAGGGTTAGTAATTGTTCTCCATTTCTCTTATTATACGAGTACTGTTTGGAAACCCTTGTGGTCCATCTGAAAGAGCCTCCTTAAAGGAAGCCCAATCCGTAGACTTAGGGTTTCTGTACACTTCCTTTACGTGGAGGTTTGTGCTTAGACTAAGCCGTATGTATCGATGATCCCAGAGAGACGGTTCTGACGATACATGCCAGCCCTTGGTCCATTGGGCTAGCGAGCTAGAACCCAGAGCTAGGTCGATTACTACTTGTCTTCTAGAAGTAACAAAATTGGAGGAGCTGTCCCAATTGAGTATCTCTAGATCTGTACTGTACAGATACTCTAGAAAATCTCTTCGTCGGATGTTGACGTTTGAACTGCCCAGATTGTATGGTGGGCAGTTACTTCACATCCAGTTAGCAGGGGAAGGTGATTGTCCTTGCAGTGGTTGACTACCATTGCAAGTTCTCTAGAGGGTGGCGGGTTGGGAGAGTCATAAGGTAGGTAGGCTGAACAGACTGCGAGGTTTGTTCTCCTGCCCTCTCAAAAAAAAGCTAACCCTTATGGCTACCAGGTCTCTGAAACAAAAATATGGTATTAGTTGAGCATTTAACTTCCTTGAAGTGTAGATTGGATTTGAATTAGCGCAGGAATGGACAATTTCGCCATTACTTAGTCTTCTTACATTTCCCTTGACTATCCACGGTTCCTGTATGAGGATGATATGTGCCTGCCCCAGAGACATCTGACGGCTATTCAGACTAGTTGTAGAGGTGCTATGCTGCAAATTAATCTGAAGGATTAGAAGGTCATTCATCTAGCAGAGAGAGCTAGCGCTCGCCTTTATCCTCGGCGCTTACTTCCATGGAGGTTACCTTGGCCGGTTCCTTGGGTACCTCGGTAGGGCCCTCTGGTTCGCGGCCGTGTCAGGGGTCGTGAAAGACACCCTGGTCATGCCGTCACAGGCTTTATGTCCCTGGGCTTCCAGGATCTTTGCGGAAGCCTCATCGACTCCAAGCTCGAGACGCACCCCAAGGGGCTCCACATGGCGATCTCGGATCTTCCATAGGGCTGTTTGAAGTTCTGTGTTGTAGATCTGTAAGCGCTTCATGATTTTGTCGCTGGGGTCCAGGGCGCCGGACACCCAAGCGATCAACTCGTTTGCTTAATAAGTAAGACGTTTACTTCTATTGTTATAGGTATAGGGAAGGTATTATTTTGTTTATAAAAGGGATTGAGATTTTGAAATAAATATTTATTCCTACACCAAGAACCCAAAAAACATGTTTCTATAAAATATTTATGTATGCCTATGTTAGTGTGTGGTGGGGAATATCGTGGGAGTCGTACTATTTTAAAATATAGATGTTTATTAAAACTTTAACATGCTCAATAAGTTAACACTACGTGATATATATTCGTAAAATAAAAAAATTGAAAATATACTACAGGGTGTTTTTACGAAGTACCATAATATTCTGGGTGTTGACTCCATTCGTCATAATAAACAAGAAACTGTTTAAAAATGGGTCAAAAATGCTTTTTAAGAGAGTAAAGCTCTTCGAAAGTACATCATTGAGCGTAGATTTTCTGGAATATCGTTAGAACCGTTTGAATTAGAATTACGACATTTCGAACATTGAATAAACTTTTTATGCCGAAACCAATTCTCTAATGAAACTTGCTCCGGTAAATTCTATTATTTTTTGTGGGAGGGTTTCGTCACTTTTCAATAGATGAAGCGTTACATATAAAAAAGGTACTCTTGTTGACAGTCGATCTTTTGCACCGATTTCGGGATCACGTAAACACTAAAATGGGAAGACAATTCGTAAATCGACAAGGATCCTCTTTGACTGAATTGATAGGCGAGCAAGCGGTGGTGAGCGAACGGTGGCGAGCAACTGGGCGGAAACCAAAATATCACTTAGTTTTCCCATTTGCTGTTAGCTAATTTTATTTCCATATTTAAGTTGTAATTATTATTATACATGAAACTTAACTTTTTTTTAATAATAATTAGTGTTTCAATTTCAGGAATATTATTATCGATACTTTGATTACCTTCGAGTTTTTCTTATTGTGGCAATAATATCTTGAGGTTTATTTCATTTTAGTTTCTCTATTTCCATTTTTATTCCTTAGTAACATTACTGCTGTAATATAATAATAAAAACAAGGATTTACTTCTATACATGTAGATTACGATTGTATTACTACATTGCTAAAACAATTTTAAACTATAGCAGAATGACAATCAAACAATTTCAGTAGCTTAAGGTCAGTGAAAATCGACGAAAAATTAAGCTACATACATAGAATTCTTACAAATAGCCTATCAGATTATAGAATGTCCTGATTATAAAAGTTAGTAACCAAAAATGAAGAATAAATTCAAAAACTCTGGTGTATCCACCATTAAAATGACCAATAACAAATTTTTCATATTTTTTTTATAAATATGAAAATCTGTAATTTTTGTAAAAGTAACTTTTAACAACTTTAACATTGTATACCAATAACTATTACAAATTATTAGGAAATACATTAATAGCACACAGAAAACCACTTCTTTTAACTACATTTGAATCAGCTTGAAACAAAAATTGGATCCAAAGAAATACCATATCATAAAGTCCTAATTAAATTTTATTGCCGTATTTACATGATAAGTTGCAATTAAAATATGTGTATCAATAGTAATTAACGACCAATTAAAAAGTTAATGATTAATTGAAGTTCCGAAGTACCTACATGGGATATTTAGTTCATATTTATGTCCGCCATGAAATATTTAGGGCCAGTGTATTGTAATAGCCATTTCAAAATTATTAAATGTAATTGATAATTTTCCTCCCTTTGTATTTGTGAAAGGTGCAGCGTTTATAGCCAACATAAAAGAGCTAGCGAAATGCGAAAAATTCGGGAAGTTTGTTTCACTTGAAAAAGTTTTAAGAAATGGCTTACGCTCGACAATTTGGAAAGTTTCGCGATGTCTAAAAGAGAAGTTACCGAATTAATTAAATTTAGTAAGTCGCCACTTGTTTGAAAATAATTTTCGTGAAACCAAGCAAGCTTTAAAATCTCGGTTATCTGAAAACTTCGACCGAATGCGTGCATCACCGAAACTCTAATGCCATACATGAGTAACATACGCACGTTTGGCAAACTTTTGATGAGGGTAAAATCCGTCCCTGTCAATCCCACAGGGGTAAAATATTGGATACTAATTGTGTTGTACAGATTTCCTATCATCAGCCGCAGCTTGTTCGCTGGTTAATTATTTAATTTCAAAATGTTTGAACCATGGGTTACTAATTTCAGAGTCCGGTAACACTTGTGTCAGAAATTCCCTGCACCACAAGGAACATCTGGAACATAGTTGAAAGCTGTTTTCAATATTTAACACACTTATGCATTTAATTGCCGAATTAATTTTAAATTACTTGCGTTGTTATTGAGTGCTCTAGGTAAACTTGCACCGTAAAGATAAGCGATGAGCTCAAATCGATTACATATTATACAACGTGAAGTTTACCTGATAACTTGTCTATTGTGTATTACGCATAAAACCCCTTACATGCCAGCTACACGCAGATGAGGATTATGGATAGTCAGACCTAGGGTGGTATGCAGTATTCCATGTCAAATTACCGAAGTATGGTTAGACAGACTCACGGTTGACACCACCCGAAAACTGAAATTGAAAGTTTGTTGTTTACTTCCTCGTATATATCGCTGTGGAGCCTTTACTAAATACTAATAATTGTTATTATTAGTTCAGGCAAAATAAAATTAAGTGGATGGTTAAATCTACACATTGGGCGTCATTAAAACAATATCAAACTCTAAATTAACATATCCTCCTCTTGTTAAATATCAAAAATAGAACAATCCATAAACCGTTCAACCAACACAAAATCAAATTAAATTTGTACCAACCTTTTTGCAGATTTTAGGTCGCTGTTATAATCTGGGTAAAACTGTGTAGACTCAATGGGTGGTAACAAACTGATGACACACAGAAAAGAAAACACATAGGGAACATCAAAGAGTTAATCATACAGAATCTAAATAGCACAATGCAATTCAACGTTGTAAGTGTTTTCCCTATCAAAAATAGAACAATCTATAACCGTTCCACCAACACAAAATTAAATTAAATTTGTACTAACCTTTTTGCAGATTTTGGGTCGCTGTTATAATCTGGGTAAAACTGTGTAGACTCAATGGATGGTAACAAACTGATGACACACAGAAAAGAAAACACATAGGGAACATCAAAGAATAATTAATCATACCGAATCTAATTAGCACAATGCAATTCAACGTTGTAAGTGCTTTCCCTTAATTGACAAGATTATATTCAAATTCATTTTTCAAAATAAACATATTAAAACAGCAGGTAGTATTTTATATATTCTTTGAAATATTTGTTTTGCCAAAAGAAAAAAAAACTTACTGCCACTTTCTTAAATTGCTTGTGTAACTGCAACCTTGGTGGAATCCAATCCTGTCTTAAATTTTGAAATCTGCCAGCTTCAGCGTCAAAGCTTTTGAAACACGTGGATTATCATTTACCGACTTCCGTTGCTTGACTCGTAGAACAGGAAATTGTTCAACAAATTAGTGTAGTTGAACGTTATTTGTTGAAATTAAATCTCAGCCTACATGTAAGTTACTCCCGTTCTTCATACTTACAATTGGGAAGCCCCATTAATTGTTTACAAACTTGTATGATTGATATTTAATTCATAACCTCCAAAATTTTATGGAGGAAAATTTCTTGTAATGGACTTTCTTCTTTTTAAATAGATTCCATTTAACGAAACACTTTTCTTTATTCTAATTTATTAATGTTGATGTTTAATTATTTTTAATTAAATCTTGTAGATTTAAAGTTTTCATCAATTGACATTGACGTTTCTGTCACTTTGTCAAAAGAAATCTTCCACCAGCCCAGAAACAACTGAAGAGCGAAGAAACAAATGGAAAACCGAAGCCAACTTTCAATTTTCCGACGAAACTCGAATTTTTCGGAAATTTACATAAATTCGCGAAACACTTGAATAGTTACACAAATGTTGCAATTTTGCGAAGCTGTGAAAAGCGTGCTTTTGGTTGATGGATGTGTTAGCAATTAACTTGATTTTAAGACAAAATCCTTTGATTTTGAGCGTGTTGCCTGGCAACTGCTTATAAACAAATAAAATCATACGCGTCCCGATAGGACTCCACCAATCAGAACAGAGCATTGCTTTACTTACAAAAAGACATGCATTTCGATATCTTACTCGGCATATTTCGGTTAAAGCAAATTTTAATTCAAAAATATATGAACATTACATTATATATAAATTATTAAAATTCACTTTAATATTTATCAACTTTAACACAAAGTTTCCTCACATACACTAAGATGTTATTACAGACATATTTTCCCTAAAAGAAAAGTTTAACAAATTTGCATTTTAGTATATAGCTGTCAAAATTATTATAATTTTAACTCATATTCCAATAATTACAGCTCAACAATGCACAAATAATGTTGAAAAGTTTACCTCTATACCTTCCTGAACATGACTACGAACCAAAACCACCAGCTCCTGCTACCTAGGATTTAAGTTACATAGTTTTCGATACCAAACGGAATATCGGAAAACTACTAAATTACATCGTATTCGATTTATGTGTGGTTAAACAACTTATTATCTTATAGGTAGCTTAATATAGCTTTAATAAATTTAGTAATAAGTTGAGTTATCTCAATTAGAGCCTTCTGTAGCACAACAATATATATGTCTTGTTTATACTTAATATATATTTGTTTTTGATGTACCATTGTGAAATAATAGTATATTCTTCAACGAGTGTAGAATGACAGCTATTATTCACGAGGATGAAAATCATCCGAGTGAATAATAGCTATTCTACACGAGTAGGAGACTATACTTTCTCTACGACTTTTAGTTCTTACTGATTTAACGAATACGAAAATTAAAAACTGTTTTTGACAGTTACTTAAAAAAAAATGTGACATCCCAAACGCTAACATGCCACGCCCACTCACTTCCGGTACCGCAAAAATCGTTGAATAATGATTCATTATCCCACCGTTTTTTACGGAATCCAACGGAAATGGAGAATATCTATCATTCTTCAACTAAAAAGGTATATGTAACGAATACATTATATTATAGTCGTAGAGGATAGTATATTCTTCAACGAGTGTAGAATGACAGGGGGGACACGAGGATGAAAATTCTGTCTGAATAATAGCTATTCTACACGAGTAGGAGACTATACTTTCTCTACGACTATTTCATAGGAAGTTACAATTTTTGGTCCGAATCAGTATTATAAAAATTTTGCTTTAGATGGACGTATATCGGTTCACTAGCCACAACGATTTTATGCCGTGTGTACTGTTTCTGCGATTTCCTCGGCAGTAAATTACACGTCGTTTTCGCGGTTTCCGTTATTTCTGGTGGCAAACACATTTCAGCGCTTTGGCTGTCTGAATTATTCATACCTAGTTCTTACAGTTTTTACGAATACGAAAATTTAAAACTGTTTTTGACAGTTACCTCAAAAACAAGTGGGAGTTCCCAAGCGCTAACATGCCACGCCCATTGGATTCTGATACAGAATCCCACCGAAATAAACAGAATCCAACGGCAATGGAGAATATCTATCATTCTTCAACTAAAAAGGTATATGTAACGAATACATTATATTATAGTCGTAGAGAAAGATATTTATTATTATTATTATTATATATATATCTGCGTATGCGTGTGTGTGGGTACATCCGAAAGGAATACATGAGAGGAAGAAGGTAAAATTGAAAATAAACAAAAACAAAAGAAATCTGCTAAGATATTTGAATAGGAATTGAGATCTCCAAAATTGTTAGATATACGACTCCGGTTGAGTTGAGTTGAGTTTTATATAGATTAATATATGAAATTGCCATCAGCTGCCTTAGTTTTCAAGTTATGGACTTACAACAAAAAAGTAGTCAACAAGTTACTTGGCGGTCGATGATTCGGAAAGGATGAAATTATTTATGAACATATATAAAAAATATATCACGGTTCAATGAATTTGATTGATTTACTATCATAATAATTAACCGCATTGGAATCAAAATATATGAACATTCCTTTCAATAACTGGAATTGTAAAATCGAAAGTACTAAATGAAAAATATTTGGTGTGAAATGCATGTACAATAAAATAACTACATGTGAAAAATAAACATGTTACTTCCTATTTAACCCAGAATTACAATGATTAATTGCTCCACAGCGAAACTAAACAATCATTCAAGATAATTGAGAATCACTTGTGCAATTGTAAAATAACGTGCACCGTTAAAAGTTTTCTGAAATACAGATATGGGCGCGTTTAAAGTGCCACGAACATAGAGAACCTACAGCCAAACCACGGGAATTATAAACACTTCTACTTCAGAGAAGATTTACTAGGCAGAATACCTTGCTGGTTTGCCATTGCCTTGCGAGGGAGAACCACCGTTAAAAAACCGACATTCCGGTATTGGGAATTGAACCCATGACCTTCAGCGTAGAAGTCTAACGCGCTACTATACAAGGTGTCCGTCCACTTGCTCGTCACCGTTTGCTTGCGGATCTTTATGCTAGCCAACTGTTTGCTAGCCGGACTGATATTCGACAAGCAATTCGTTTTTAATATAAAATATTATTTATACACATGACATAAACTCGGTTGGCAATTCTCAAAATCTTACATTTCTCTAAGGAATGCTGACAATCAATGCAGGTTTGCCTGTACTTTTAGTCGAACTCGTATCGGGTAATAACTGTTACTAATAAAATTGACTAGAAGTGTGTGTGATTTTTATGTTGTATATATTTTTAAATTATGTTTAATTAATTACGTCTCAAAACATCGTTAAAACTGCATTATATAGAAACAGTATTTACAGTATTTCAAGTTTCCAACAATTTTGACAAACAGCTATGCACTCAGACCTCTTTTCTGTTAAGGAAAATAATGTTATTTATTCTCATACTTAATAGCTAGGTCATGTACAAAACCATGTTTTTTAATAGCCAAGTTATTAGGTCAACGTTAATATGGAAAAAGACTTCTATTATTTGATAATATTCGAGGTGTGATCAAAAAATACGGTGAATGAATTTTTATAGCACCATCTGCTGACGCTGCATCCATTTGAAATAATAAGTCCGGTAGCCTGATCCTTTGAGATAGTCAGTGTCAAGTTTGAACAAATTGTGACTTGTCAAGCGGCTACCAGAGCCGAAAGAGTGAGGTCGAGTTTACCTCGTCTGTCGCATATCATGGATTTTGAACATCGCGTGAACATTAAGTTTTGTTTTAAGACAGTTAAGTTTCAAAAAAATGCCAAAGAAGCTCATGTTAAAATCAGTGTACGGCGATAATGTGATGGCTCTGAAGACTGTTTACAAGTGGTATGAGCGATTTAAAAGCGGAAATGAGTCGGTTGAAGACGAGAAACGGTCAGGACGTCCTTCGACCTCAAAAACAGACGAAAACGTGCAAAAAGTGGCAAAAATGATTCGTTCAAAAAGGCGATGGACTATTCGAGAGCTTACCGAAGAACTGAACATCCCATACGTATCCGTGCAAAGCATTTTAGCCGATGATTTGCAAATGAGACGAGTGAGTGCGAAATTTTTTCCCAGACTTTTGACTGCCGAACAGAAGGACAATCGTGTGGCAGTTTGCACAGAATTGAAGGATCGTCTTGATGCAGGTCCGGATTTCATGGCCAAAATTATAACTGGAGATGAAAGTTGGGTGTATGGCTATGACCCTGAAACGAAAATTCAGAGTTCCCAATGGAAAACGAGTGGCTCCCCTCGCTCTAAGAAAGCACGTCAGTCAAAGTCGAACGTCAAAGTCATGCTCATGGTTTTTTTTTGATAGTGAGGGCATAGTGCGATTAGAGTTCGTTCCAAGGGGAAAAACTGTAAAGTCCGAATATTACAAGGGCGTACTGCAACGTTTGCGAAACGATGTACGGAGAAATAGACCAGAAAAATGGGCCAATGGCTTCCTCCTACATCACGACAACGAGCTGTGCCACACCTCGCTTCTGATCCGCGAGTTTTTGGTCGAAAAGAAGGTTCCTGTCTATCCACATCCGCCTTATACTTCGGATTTAGCACCATGCGACTTCTGCCACTTCCCAAAAATAAAAACCGTGCTAAAAGGAAAACGTTTTGACACCATTCCCGACATTGAGAGGGCAACGACGGAGCAGCTGAAGGCCGTTCCGAAAGAAGCCTTCCAGAAATGCTTCCAAACATGGAATCACCGTTGGAATAAGTGCATCGCTAGCCAAGGAGAGTACTTTGAAGGAGATTAATTTAAATTTGATGTAACCTTATTATTTCGTCCATAATAAAATTCATTCACCGTATTTTTGATCACACCTCGTAAACTAGTTATTCTGCGTTGGTGCAGTAATATTTAGTACTGCGAGCAAGTTGGCTGTTGAACAGAGGGATAGCGAGCAATTGTCTTGGCAAGCATCTTTCCCAGCGAGAAATCCACAATCGAGTAAATGGTGGCTAGCAAGTGGTGGCGAGCTAAGCACCTAGAACCGTTGAACCACCTTCGAAGGCAGAGCATTTGAATGTAGGTGTTAGAAGACACGGTCGGCCACTTGAAGAAAAACAGTATTACTTAAGAATAATAAAATAGCAAAATTTTGATATTCTCCCTATTAGTTGAGTTCAGTTTATGTAGTTTATATATATGTTGTAAAATATTTTAATAGCATGTAACAATTAAATTAATATAGACGTTTCCATCCATTAGACGATACTGAAACAAACAGTGTTCTGCGCTTCTAGCTACGGAAAACGAGGAAAACCTAACAAAATTGTAAGTTGAATTTCATCATTATCTGATAACGACGAAGCACAACATTATTGTATTTCCTAGATCTGGGACGCAATACTATAATAAATACTGTAGTGAAAGTAACAAATGGAATATGCTCGCAAAAATAGAAGTATGTTTTGCAATAGTAGATTGCAAATAATAGGGATCGTGAAAGTAACAGATTTTTATGTTATTATCGCATAGAGGCATCAACGGATTACTAAGAGGTAAACTAACATTTCTAGTTCTCACACTATTAGCATTTCATTAGCTAATGAAAGTTATTTATAAAGTTTAATAGAAGGTACAACAGCTGTTTCAACAGAAGAGAAAGTTGAAGACACCAAGAACTTAATTGAAAACGATATACCAAATATGAAAACAAAGAAACATATAATGGTGTGTGTTAGAAGAAGACCTAAAGCTATTGTTGTACAAAAAGAAGAAATTTAAGTTAAAAGATTAGACTGATGTATGCTATTATACGAGGTGTGTTCAATTGAAACCCATCTTTGTTTCATAAAAAAAATTATTCAACAATTTAATTACAAATAATTACCGTCACAGTTAAGGCACCTATACCATTGTTTTACTAACCGACGTATACCCTGCTCATACAATTCTTGTGGCTGCTGATTGAAGAAGTCTCTCCACAGCTATCTGTACTTCTGTGTCAGACTTAAAATGCCGACCTTTTAACGTCTTTTTCAGCCATCCAAAAATATCTTTCGTTGCAGATTTTATTTTACCACATTAGAAATTAGGCCTAGTATTGTGCAACAAAATGACACCTCGCGTAAGTTTGCCTGGACGTTTCCGTCTTATTGCGTGATGAAGCTTATTCAAAGTATCATTATACAGATTTGCATTGACATTTACTCCAGGTTCCTTAAACTCTATCAACAAGGGTCCCTCGTGGTGGAAAAAAAATGTTAACGTCACCTTGCCTGCAGAAGGTTGTGCTTTAAACTTCTTCGGTGGTGGTGAACTTGAATGTTTCCACTGCCTCGACGATAACTTATCGGATGGCTCGTAATAATGGCACCAGCAACTATTGACAGAAGAACATCTTGACCATTTTGCGTATAGTCTGTGAGGTGTTGCAGAGATAAGCCCTTCGCAAGCATTTTTGATCATTAGCAAAGAGACGAGGAATTCATTGCGAACAAACTTTGCTGTAACACAGATTACGAACAATACGATGAACAGATCCTACACTCGCATCAACAATTTCTGAAATTTCTCTAATTGAAAATCGATGTATTTCTCTAATAAGGCCTTCCACACATGCCGTATTGTATTGGTAATGTAGTACACCCTGCACCTGGTCGCGGCTTATCCATAGTCCCCTCTTTCCCATTCTAAAATTTTCGGCACCATTCCTTCACAGTTGGGTACGCAATACATGCATTTCTATACACTCTTTACATTCGCATATGAATCTGCAATGGCTGCACACCCTCAGGGCATAAAAATTGTGCGACCGCAAGCTGATCAAACTTGAACGGATTTTCAACAACAAACGCCATTTCAAAATCGAAGTTTTAAAGTCAGAATCAAATGTAAACGCCAAGTTTTCAAAGAAGGGTTTCATTTGAACAAGCCTCGTACTAACAAAAATTGGAATTAGAAGAAAGAAAAGCTGTATATGCAAAAATTGATATATCTTATTGATACATTTACTACTTACAACTTTCTAATTCGTTAGAAATATTCAAGTAGTAACCTAAACATTGAACATTTGATTAAAACTGATAATCTAAGATTAATTATGTTTGTAGAGTATACCGGTGTTATGGTAGAAGTTTATTCTTAATCGTTACCTACTTGTTCAGAACGATTTCAAGATCTAAATCGTCTACTGTTATTTTTACACACATTATGTGAAACATAAGCTGTAGTATCTGTAATTAATTTCTAAATTTAGTTCGTATTTCCATCGCTTTTACTTGCTCAATTTTTTTCTTAAAACTTATTTCATGGATTTTTTTCTTTCCAAGCGATTTTCGCTTCCATGTCAGTTAGCTATAAATCCCGAACGCTCTGTACAATAATTGTTATATGATTACGTGCATTCTTACGCTACCAATATTAAATTTTTAATTTTATTATGATAGACCATGTAACCATTTTTATGATTTATAAAGCAGCAATGACGTAGAAAACTAATCATAGGAATTTATTAGCTACCGTTTTACCATTCGACAATTGTAATTCTACAAAATAAATGTGATTTTTATTATGTCTATGACATCAATTCTACGAGTCGGATTTTCAATATCGATTCTCAATAGGTTGCCGTTTCTGAAGTCATAAAACGATTTCCATTTCATAAAAGCAAAATCAATTTTTAATAATTTTCGAGTCAGCACTCGGATCACCTGTTATTGCATTCCACAGTCCTTACTCCTAAATCTTCATAACTACACTAAAATACAGTTTTTCAAATAGGGATTTAAGAAATTATAGCATGGTGTAAGATTAGATAAACGTGTACACCAAAGGTTTCAGCTATATACGGGTTTGCTCCGCCCTGTTCGAAATAACCCTCTTGTATCTCTTCATCGTCGAGTTCGTTTAGAAAAGCGTTTTTGTGATCTTTTGCAACATTTATTGTATCTTGAAAAATATATTGAATCCACGGCTTGCTTGATTAGTCTGATCCGGCGCGGGTATTTTATTGAAATCCTATATACCTCGTGATTCTGATAAAACGCCAATTTTCTCCATTTGGTGCTACTTACCGACTCCAATATTTGATATTTTCTAGTTGAGATTATTGTCATAGTAGCTAAACGTTGCAGTATTGGACAAGATAGTCAAACGCATTTAATGCAAAACGCGACTACAAACAATTAAATAAAGTTTTGTAGGTGCATGTAATTCCAGCAACTAAATAAAAATAAGTAAATCCTATTGTAAAATGTATCTACTATTGCAATGCATTGCACCACTCCACATACGTGGATTTTCAGACAATTTCTTCGCGGAACTTGATTAGGTTGGATACAAATTCTTGGAATTTACTTGAAGGATTCGTACTCTGGGAAACAATGACAATACGTTTTAAGAAACTATGCAGCTACTTTACTAACTAATACAGATATAGTGAGTATTACGTATACAGAAACATTGAAACTTAACTAACGCAAATACAATCAAACACGAGAGGTGCGGCAAAGAATGATTACTGGGGAAGAACTAACTAAATAATACTAAAAAACACACAATGAATATATAAAAATGAATTGAATATACTCTAATGCAAACATTATGAAACTGTGAGATTAGATAGTAATTTTTTAAATTCCCAGTTTAAGTTCCTAAAGTAAGAAACTCCATTTGCGTATCACCATAGGCTAATAAATACCTAGACGTCTGGCCAATGTATTCATTTTATGGGTTAGTGTGGGACCTGTTCTAACAACGGCGCCACCGTCGGTCACAATGTCGTAACAATCAGCGCGCTACGTCCTGTCAACATTATGAACTGAGTGAGAACTCAGGTACCTAGGCACGTCTTTTCTCACTGCAAAATTAAAGCTTATAGATAAGGCACGTAGATAAAGATTTCAAATTCCCCAAAGCATTCCATTTCAGGTAAAAAGGTTTTGTTTACATCAGACATGATATTACACATTGTAAATGATGCTAAAGTGTTGGTAGGTATGAAGTACCTCCATGTTTTCTTGGATTAATGCAGTCGGCAAGGTCAACTTTTAATTTACTTTATAATAATTTAAAAATTATTTAAATCGGGACGCCTTAGAAATTTTTTTATTAGTAATACGGAATAAGGGGGGTTTTAATCATAACTCTACTTCCAAATCCATGAGATTTAGACACTTGTTTTGCCCAAATTAAAAACATTCGTGTTAAGTTCTAATTGCGAAGAAGATGAAAGTGATTTTATTTATAACAATTATCACACGCACGTTTTCCAATATAGGTACCTGCATCATGTCGTCTTTTAGAATACGTGAATCTGAACATCTTTATAAAACGTCATTAAATCAAAATTAGCAAAACACTTCGCCTGGACTTTCCCATACTTTAAACTGTCCCACAAATCATGTCCAATTTTTTTTCCCTATTCGGATTTTTTTCAAAAGTTACCGTTGTGTTAGACTCTACATACGGCCTTACATATGAATTTTCATAAAAATCTGATACCCCGTTTTTGAATAACGGGGCACTAAACTCAAAATTTATAAACATTCTTATAAGGCCCCGCAGGCAACCTACTTTAAAAAGTAAAAAACAATTTTGTAGTCAATCGGATTAACGGTTTGTGAGTATTTGGGCGTTAAAGTCGCAGTCATCAAAAAATCGTAGCGGCCTTAATTTTGAAGCTAGAAAGTTCGGCAAAAAATCATTCAGTTTTTATTAGGGCCTTCTATAACATCCCGGTTGCAAAATTGTAATTTAAAATTTCATCAAAATCTGACCAGCCGTTTTCAAAAAATATATTCACTTTCAAAAATTATACCAATTTATTTAAGAAGTATATTGCAATTAGTAATAGGAATAAAAGGCCATGGAAAAAAAGACAAAAAAAAACCAAAAGAAAAAAAGACGGAATAAAAAGCAAAACTGAAAATCAACCTTTTACAATTGCTAAAGTTAAGTGAATACCTTGTTTGAAAAATCCTAATTTTTCTTACTTAATGCAAAAGAATTTTTTTTGAAAAGTTTATTATAGTAATGTATACGAGTATAATATATAGATTTTTATGTGCACAAATAAATAGTTCTATCAATTGCATAACACAGTTGAGTTTAAGAGTAAAGTATAAGTAAGGCATAAAGCTTTTAAGTGAGGCAAGGAATAAATAGTCTCCATTAGAGAGATTAAACAGAATTAACTTAAGAGATAGAGATTACCAATGTTAAGAAATTATTCCTGTATACATATTTATTATAATAATAATAATAAAGGCTTTCCAATCAATAAGATTATAGCCTCTTCTTTCCGAAGTAAATTAATCCATTTCATGGGGTGGATTGGTCCCCGTTTTCCTTATGTAGTTCGCTTCCTATAATTTACGGTGTGTTTTCGCTTTTTCAACTATTCCTCTCCATTCAGCTCTGTTACTTGCTTTCTTCTTCCAGTCCTCGATTTCCATCTTTCTTAGGTCCTCTGTCACTTCGTCATACCATCTTATCTTTGGCCTTCCTCTTGGTCTGTTTTTCTCTGGTTTCCATGTCATTATTTCTTTTACTATGCTTTGATCCCTTTTTCTCGTTATGTGTCCTAGCCATCTGATCCTTTGTGCTGCCATTACTTTTACTATATCCTCTCCTTTCATTATTTCTGTGATCTCATGATTCATATATTGTCGTTTTACGTCGTTATCAATACTTTTGAGCCCCATTATCGCTCTTAGCACCTTTCTCTCGAAAATTCTTAGTTGTTCTTTTTCTGTTTGCGTGGGACACATTATTTCAGCAGCATACAGCACCACTGGTCTTATAAGTCTCTTGTATATTCTTATCCTAGTCTGTACTTTTAGTTTTTTGGATTTCAACATTTCGCGATTCGCATAAAAGGCTTTGTATCCTTTTTGTATTCTATCAAGTATTTCTTCCTTTCTTTCATTGTTGTGAGATATTTGCGTTCCTAGATAGTTGAAGTCCTTTACCTTTTCAAACTCAAAGTTTTCTATTTTGACTACTTTTCTTGTATCATCTTTTCCCCTATTGCACTTCATGTATTTCGTTTTGCTCTCGTTTATTTCTAGCCCTATCTTCTTTGATTCTTTGATTAGCTTCTTAACGATTTCTGTCATTTTTTTTAAAGATCTTGAAATAATAACTATATCGTCGGCATACGCTAATATTTGTGCCTCTCTAGTCTTTATATTCCCGTGTACTTTTAACCTTCTGATTGCTCCTTCTATCGCTAGGTTGAACAGTGTCGCCGACAGCGCATCCCCCTGTCTCACTCCCTTGTTTATACTAAATGCATCCGTATACCCTTCTTCTGTTTTCACTATGGCTTTCGAGTTGTTCAGCGTCATTTGTATGCAGTTTCTCAATTTGCCCGGGATCCCCAGCTCCTTTAGAGTTTGTATTAGCTTTTTTCTATTTACATTGTCGAAGGCCTGCCTGTAATCCACAAATATCATATGTAATTCTACGTCATGCTCATAGCTCTTCTCCAGTATTTGTCGCATTACGTGCAAAGCATCCACTGTGGACCTTCCCGGCCTGAATCCCATTTGATAATCTCCTATTTCTCTCTCCGCATATCTCATAAGTTTCCTTTGTAATATGGATGTAAGTACTTTATATGTGGAGTTCAGCAGCGTTATTCCTCTGTGGTTGCTGCATAGTTGTAGATCTCCTTTTTTAGGTATTGTTACAATTACACCCATTCCCCACTCTGTCGGCATCTGTTCTTTTCTCCATATTTCTTTTATCAGGTTATGTATAGTTACTTGCAACTTCTCTCCTCCATATTTCATCAGCTCGCCGTTCAATTCATCATACCCTGGTGCTTTTCCATGTTTTATCTTTTTTAACGCTTCTTTCGTTTCTTCCAAGGTTGGTTCTTCCTCTTCCTCTTCTTCTCCCGCTGTATCTTCACCTGCCCTTTCTTGTTCATACTGATTGTTTTCTGCATTTGCTTCATATAGTAAGTTGTGGAAGTATTTCCTCCATATTTCTTTTTTCTTATTTTCGTCGTATTCAACAATACCCCTTTCGTCTTTCAGTCCTCTGTTTCTTATTGTGTTCCCCATCTTTTGGTTTTTAATTTGCTTATAAAATTTCTTTGTGTTGTTGTTTTTATAGTTATCTTCGATTTCTTCCATCATTTTCTCAATCCATTCATTTCTCTTTTGTCTGCATGTCCTCTGCGATTCCGCTTTATTTTCCTTATATTGATTTAGGTCTTCTTCTTTCTTGGTCGATAACCATTTTCTTCTAGCTTTATTCTTTTTGTTAATCTTTTCTTGACATTCGTTATCAAACCACTGTTTTCGCCTCGTTCTTTCTTTGCGTCCGATCGTTTTGTCACATGCTCTCTCAACTAGGTCCTTGATCTCTTTCCATTCAGTCTCTATATCCACAGATATAGAGATATTCCATTTCTTTGTTAATTTCCTTTAAATATTCCTTCCTTCCGTTTTCTGTATATAGTTTCTCTATGTTCCTTCTCTTGCATTCCCTGCTTCTTTGCTTGCTTTCATATTCCTGTTTTACTTTCGCAATTACTAGTATGTGGTCTGAATCTGCATTCGCACCTCTGTACGATCTGACGTCTGTTATTATCCTACTATATTTCTTCTTTATTAATACGTGATCAATCTGGGTCCCTCTCGTTGTACCCGGGGGCATCCATGTTTCCTTGTGTATTCTTCTGTGTTTATGCTTGGTGCTGCTGATAACCATGTTTGTTTTGACCGCAAAGTTGCATAATCTGTTTCCGTTGTCATTTGTCTTGTCATGTATTGTCTGTAAACCTGCCACGTCCTTTATATAATTTTCTTTTCCAATTTGTGCGTTCATGTCCCCTAGTATTATCAATATATCTTGCTTCGGTGTTTGTATGTATTCTGTTTCTAATTCGTCGTAGAATTTGTCTTTCACTTCCTGGTCGTCTCCTTCTGTGGGGGCATACGCGCATATTATTGATCGATTTAGTGGTTTTCCTTCTATTCTTACATAGCATAGTCTACCATTGATCGGTTTGAATGTCATAATATTTAGTTTTTTATCTATTATAAATGCAGTACCTTTATGACCTTGTTTTTTTTCCCCTGAGTACAACATTTTGAAATCTTTCTCGTTTATTTCTCCTCGCCCGCCCCATCTTATCTCTTGTAGTGCAGCTATGCTGATCCCATATTTTGTTATTTCCCTAGCTACCTCCTTCATCTTCCCAGGTGCAAGCATGGTTTTTATATTCCAGGTTGCTATTTTGTTTACTTTATTTCTAATTTTCGTTTCTTTGCCATTTTTGTTTCTACATTTAGCTTTTTGCTTTCTTTTCTTTTACTTTACAGTTTCGTCCATATTCGTTGCCTTGTTCGTCTTCATTTTCAGTGGTTCTTGTTTATTCATCAGTTTTTCATGCATTTTCTTTCCGCTATTTTGCCGATCTTATATACAATAAACAATAAGTAACAATAAAAAAGACCAACACAACAGAGCAGACAAAGGATATGAAAAATTAGGCATTGGTACATGGAATGTTAGGGGAATTAAAGGCAAAGAGATAGAGTTGTAAGGCGAATTCAAAATTAAGTGTACTGGTAGTTACAGAAACAAAAAAGAAGGGAAAAGAGTATCACAACCTAAAGGACGGAGCAAGATTGTGGTACAGTGGCGTGGACGATAACAAACACGCGAACTCGGGGGTGGCATGCCTTATAAAGAAGGAATTGGTACATAAAGTGACTCACTGTCGAAGGTTCACTCTTCTCCATCATAGCAACCTACAGGCCCAGCGAAAATGAGTGCAAAGAGAAAGGAAAGATTCTGGGAGCAGTTACAGGAGGAAGCAGCCAGGGGAAAAGGAAAGGTATTAATATGCGAGGACCTCAACGGAAGAGTTGGAACAAGAGACGAAAGGTTACTAGAAGTAGTGGGAAAGTTCGGGGAAAAAACTACAAACTAGAACATAACATGGTTACAGGGAATACCTACTTTCAGCACAAAGAGATCCATCAGATAGCCAAATGAGAGCGAAGTAAAAATGATTAGTCCATCATAAACTACATTCTCGAAGAGAAGGATAACTTGGCAGAGTTAAGAGACATCAAAGTCAAACGAGGACCCAAAATAGGCAGTGACCACCTCATTTATTCAAAACAGGACTGAGATAATGGCAAAAAGGGAAAAAGCAAGGGACAGGGTAACTGTAAGGGTGCAAAGATTAAAAATCGATCAAGTGAGGACCAAGTTCCAAAACAAAATGGAAGATGACATAAAAAAAGGCAGTCAAGGACAAGAATCAAAGAATACAGAGGAGATATGGAAACTATTTAAAGACATTACTTCAAGAGCAGCAAAAGAGGTCTGCGGCACAATGAAAATATCTATCACACAGAAACGAACATTGTGGTGGTTTGAGCAAATTAGAGAGGAAGTCGAGAAAATGAAACAAATTTGGAAGTCCCTTTGAACATCTTCCAGGAATATAAAGAGCAGTGCAACATAGTGAAGAAAGCTATAAAGAAAGCTATAAAGAAAGCCAAAAAAGAGAGTTGGGAAGAGTTTGGTCAGAAGATGGAAGAGGGCTATAAGGGAAACCAAAAACTATTTTACGGAGCTCTGAAAAGCATGAGAAAGGAATAGAACAAGAGGATCCTATGCGTTAGGAACAAGAATGGAAAATCAGCCTCCAACGGCGAAGAAATAATGAGGTGTTGGTAGGAGTAGAAAGAACAAAAGAGAGGAACCAGGGATCATGGGAGGGGACCGAGGCCGTGTATGATATAGAATAACAAGTGAAGCAAGTCCTCTCACAAGTTAAATACAGCAAGGACGCCGGAGACAACAACACTGGGGCAGAGATACTTACAAGTTTTAGGAGAAGGCGGATCCGGACTGCTGCACAAAGTGATTAGAGAGAAATAAAGACATACCTTCAGACAGGTAAATCGCCGTAATTGTACCCACCTTTAAAAAGGTGATACAATTTGTGATAAAAATACAGAGGAATCTCGTTATTGAGCATTACGAATAAAGTTTACGAAAGTTTTGGAGACCAGACTGAGGAAGGAGCCGGAAGGAAAGATTTCGGACGTCCAACACGGCTTCAGAGCGGGCACACAAGACTTAATCTTCTGTCTACGAATTTTTCCGCCTGTTTATTAAAAACATGTCTTTTTGATTATAATTTAAGGTGAGAACTAATAACAAAATCCCTTATTCATAATAACGACATTTATATGTGCTTCATGGACCTGGAAAAAGCCTTCAACGGTATACCCAGGGAAAAGATATGGCAAGTGTTAATTGAGAAAGGAGTTAGTAGAGAATTAGTAGCGGTAATTAAGGCACTGTATAAAAAATGTAGAAATATTGGGACAAAATTGGAGAGCAGCGAAAGAACTGGCGAGAGATAAGGAGTGGAGAAGACTGCAGAAACTCACATACCTTGACACCCAGTAAATGTAAACGAGGTGAAAACTAAGTAATAATTCGAACAAATAATTGTCCATCCAGTCACGTGACAGGTCGGCCTTAGTTGATTATGCTTGGTGGTACACCCAAATTAAGTTCTTGTCTGAGCCGAAAGTTAATCTTAGTCTCGATCCTAGTCTATTATTAGAATTTACATTTTTTTATCATTCAAAATGAACCACAATTTTATGACTTTTTATAATCCAGTAAGAATTAAACGACGTTTTATGACTGCTGTGCCTACTTTAAGACTTTTTTGAAACATGAAATTTTATACAAATAATTGATTAACATACAAACAATGAGATTCAAATCCTTACAATCTTACAGTTTTTTTATTTCCCAATCATGAAGAACTAAAAATACATAACATACCAGGTGTTCTATTAAATCAATCATAGATTTATTTTGTCCTGGCTAAACTCTGTAGATCTGAAGACAATTTTAAATTAAGGGAAAAAAATTCATACAACCAAAGAGCATATAACTAGAACAGGCTTAGCCTTACGGAGTTAAGCGTGCTAGCGTTAACTGGGTTGCATACCCACATTTTGCAAATAATTCTGGGATAAGTAAAGAAACTCACCGCACTTTCTGTTTTTCTACTTCCACTAGAACATTAGTCATGGTCGGACCAAAACATATTTAGCATTGTTGCCACATTGCAAGAGCGGTCTCTCGCTTTCTAAGAAGTTAGATAAAAGGTATTTGGTTTTAGAAAGAGTGGGGCCGGTCAGTTCGACCACGAATACATTTCGAAGGGATTGAGGAGCTTATCTACCTCTAGGAATAAAAACAAGCAGTTTAGGAAAGACATTTATTTATGATTCATACTGGTAAATATTTAAAAGACATAATTTTTACAAACTCAAATGTAGATAAAACATTGCTATTATATTCTTGAATTTTTAGCTGTATGAAATTTTGTTTCTTTCTAGTTTTACTTATTAATTTTCTTACAGAACAATTTGCCGAATTTATTTTAATATACGTTTCTGGTTGACAGTTGTTTAAAATATTTAAAAAATTAAATAAATTAGGATGAGCAGAATAAAAATTTGAATTAAAGTGCGAATGAAAAGACTCACAAGAGTTTGTTGTCCTGCACATACTGTCTGTAGTACAAGCCCACATGGTTGGCGGAAAATCAAATTCCTCATCTATGTAGGTTTCCACAATATAATCACATAATTTTGTTAATTTTTCATTATTGGGCATAATTTTGATATTTTGGTAATTTCGCCATCTACTAGGCCGCTGTGAAATCCTTTTGTGAGTACAGTAACTTCTACTAGAAACTATTAAAAGGAAGTTCCTAGTTTCAAAGTAATTCGAATAGTGTTACGTTGTTCAATTTTGTAGAGCCTTCAATTGTGAGAATTGTAAAATCCGTGCCAGCTTCGAGGTGTCCGGTGAATCCCCAGGTTATCGCCCGCGTCACAGTGTATTTTGTTTGCGCTACTAAGCTATACCAAACCAGGGACGCTGTATGATGCTTAAATTCAAGCAGCAGCAAAATAACCTCAACAAAAACAATATCCACAATTACATCAACAACAACCAGAATATAACATTATAACCCTCCTGCAACAACAAAATGCTTACCTACAACAACATGTTATGCATTTAATATTAAAACAAACCGAAGGGTTTATATGTATATCGGTGGAAAATGCAAAAACTTGGCTGACAAATATTAGCTGACAAAAAGTTAATTGAATCGAGATGGAATATATAAATGACATCGCTGGCAAATAGAAAGCTACAAGAAAAAAGATTGAACAAGCCGTTGCTTTAGCCTCAAGGCGATATAAAAAATTTAGTTCATACATGAATAGGGGCTGTTACCCACCAGGAACAGCAATTAACCGTTTTCTAGCGAAAACAGGCATTGATGAAAGAGTTATGACGGTAAAGTCAAAAATCTATCTCTTCCTAACCAATGTTGAGCCACTATACCACGAAAATAAAATAGAAGACGCAAGAACCCGTAACCATAAAAAAATTTCTAATAGGATTAATTCCAATATCTTCCCACCTAACTTCGCAAATATTATGCTGGAAAACGTTCCAAGTTAATCAACATGTTGGGATTCCCTTACATCGATGTAACGCCGAAAAGATTAGTAAAAACAATGATCCTCAAAAATTCCTACGGGAATCTCTTACTGTGGTTTATTTATCCTCGATCTAAAACTATAGGCAAATAAACTTTATTTGCCTATGGTGAAACTTAGTTTATTAATTACATGTGGAAAAGTCGATTAACATTCATTCAACGATGTGTTCGACAAAAAGCAGCAACTCGGAATGACTTCAAAATCAAAGTGTAACAGTACTCACTACTACCAATTATTTTACATTATATTCATTTTGGGAACCTCCGTACAAGATCAAATTGTTCATGACATTAAGACTGCTCCATTTTTTTTGCATAATTACAGATACATGACACGATACCTACAAAACCGATTAAATGAGTCCAACAGTTCGTTATGTAAACAACCAGCATCACAAAATTTTCTTTTTCTGGATCCACGCCAGTTGCAAATCAGACAAAGAATGCACCGGCTAATAAAAAATACTGCTTTTACTATCAGGAAACAAACAACCACTAAAATAATCGTGTGGCCAGGACATGATGGTGCCGCAAATAGCAGCGGAGTGTGGAATTGCACAATGGGGTTCACGCCAAAATTCTTTAAATGGCACGAAATGCAAACTTACGTGCATTGTACAGATCAGAATTGCAATTTATTTTTAAAGGACGCGGTGGAAAATGTAGAGGGAATTAAAAACTTTGATCATGGAATTCAGAGAGTTAAAGATTTGTTCGGGCAAACCAGAAATAGATAAAGCAATCACCAAAAAGATATTCTTGGAAAATCATTTATTCTAGCAAATACAATGTTTCTACCTTTTGATACGGTTTCAAAATTGCTTCAAAGTGTAAACCAAAATTTGGAGGATTCTGCCTAATTATTTGCTCAAGCCTTTGAGGATGTTAAAAATGTTGAGCAATAATCTTGATAAGGTAAACAGAGATATAAGCTGTTCATCCAGCAGGGACATCACTGGAATTTAAAAAGAAAAGAATCGGCAGGTCGTTGCGATGTTTCTTTGACACACATAATCACCATCGTCCGGAATTGAATGAAGATTTCTACAAAATATACGTTTTTCTGTTACAAAACTTTGGATACATTTATTCCACAGATGTCTCGAAGAAATAAAGGACTAAATGCAGCAAACCTAACCTTTGAAGTCAGACTTGTAGAAACTAAAACAAAATACTCAGAAGACTTAACTGATCAAGTTTCAAGTCAGTTAGTTTCATTTAGGACGTGCTTGAAAGATGATATAAAGAATATTTTATAACTCGAAAAACTTTAGAATTTTATATTAATCCAAAAAATATTCCTCTGCTAGTAATTTTTCGGAATTAATTACTGCTTGTTATATATTTCTAACAACACCTGTCCAAATTAAAATTGATCATACTCAACTATCAGTCACGAACGATTATCCGCTTTAGCACTGTCTTCAATTGAATGTTCTAGTTATCACAGTGCAGTGTCGGCCGCAAGGCCAGTGTTACTAAGATTAAAGTTATCGAATGTGCATCAGATTAAAAGACCAAAAACAACAAAATATAAGTGAACGCGGAAACGTTGTTAGCCTAAATGGCTAACACGCACAATTTTGTACACGGACAGTATGTCCAACCAAACCCAAATGTTTATTATGAACAAAACCCACAATATTCATACACTCAATAGCCAGGACCGTACTCCCTACCTATACAACCCCTGGCTCCATTAATTCAAAACGTAACACCTTATACCCAGCAATCACAACCTATATTCTTATCTCAACAACCAACTCAAGACCTACAATATATGCAACAAAATATGCCCATTTTTGTACCGGGAGTAAAAAACTGCAAACCTCTTACTGATCTATTAAAAGAAATCGCTGGAAATAACTACACCATGAAAGCGACTAGCAGTGAGGAAATAAAAATACAGCCTAAAACCGATAAAATATACACCGCCATAATTAATGCTCTAAAAGCAAAAAACACAGATTATCATACCTATAAGCCGAAAGGCGAGAGAAATTTCCGTGTAGTACTAAAAGGGCTGCATTCATCAACAGACATAGAAGAATTGAAACAGGAGTTACGTTCGAAAGAACACATTGCGACAAATATTTGGAATATAAAGCAATATAAAACAAAAAAGCCACTACTCATGTTTTACATCGATTTACAGCAAAACGAAAATAATACAGAAATTTACAAGCTTAACCTTCTTATGAACTCCGTGGTGCAATTCGAGGCTCCACGTGTTAAAAGAGAAATTCCGCAATGCAGCAGATGTCAAAAATTTAATCATACGAAAAATTTCTGCAACAAAATCCCGAACTGCATGAAATGTGCAGAGCAGCATCTCACTAGCGCTTGTCCTAGAAAAGTAAGAGATAACAAAGTTAAATGTGTGAACTGCGGCGGCGATCATCCCGCAAATTATCGTGGATGCATGGTTTACAAGCAACTACAACAGTCTAAATTTCCCCCGCTGAGGGCAAGAAATACAACACAGCTGAATGCAGTCCCACCCACACAATTCAGACAACCTGGAATATCATTTGTACAAAAGGCTAGACAAAATGAGCAACAAGAACAATATGTAAATAGTGCAACCCAATCAAATGTGTTTACATACAAGCAGAATAACGACGACATGGCGGAACTCAGAGAAACAATGAAAAAACTGTCCGAACAAATGACCACAATGTTAAATCTATTAACAATCCTGATTAACAATAAGTCATAATGTCCCAAGTACTAAAAATTGCAATATGGAACGCCAACAGCTTGTGTCAACATACACAAGAGATAAAAATATTCTTACAAACACACAAAATCGACGTAATGTTAATTTCTGAAACCCGTTTCACAACAAAAAGTTATTTTAAAATCTCTCATTACACAATATATGATAGAAAACATCCCGATGGGACAGCGCACGGGGGCAGTGCGGTGATAATCAACAACAAAATAAAACATCACGAAAGTAAAAAATACCAACATGACTACCTTCAAGCTACTAGCACCGTAGTAGAAGACAATCTGGGGCCAATGATGATTTCGGCCATCTATTGCCCGCCTAAGCACAAAAACAAAAGGGCGCAATTTGACCACTTCTTTAAAACACTTGGCAATAAATTTATAGCTGGAGGCGACTATAACTGTAAACATACACAGTGGGGATCCAGAGTCACATCTAGTAAAGGTAAAGAGCTTCTGGCTTCCATACGATCTAACAATTTAAATTATATAACAACAGGGGAACCGACATACTGGCCCACTGACCCAATAAAAACGCCTGATCTGCTAGACTTCTGCATTACAAAAGGAATAAACACAAAGCAACTAAAAGTAGAATCAAGTTTGATTTATCCTCCCACCATTCGCCTGTAATAATAACTGTGCATACACAAATTCTAAACAAAGATAAACAACCCACCCTTCATACAAGAAAAACAAACTGGCATATATTTAGAGAAAACTTAGATGAACTAATCGACTTAAAAATTGCTCTAAAAACAGAATCACAAGTTGAGGACGCAGTATACAAACTCAATTGTGCTATTCAAAACTCAGCCTGGCGGGCTACACCTGATCAAGGCGAAATGCAAGTAAAGGAAAATTGCCCACTAATAATCAGGGAAATGATTGCTAACAAACGTAAAATACGTGCACAATGGAGCAGAACCAGGTCAGCAGAAAACAAAAGGAAACTCAATAAAGCGATTAAAGAGTTAAAGACAATGCTCCTCAATCTTAAAAATCAACAAATACAAGATTACCTCGCCAACCTATCAGCCACAGAAGCTAGCGGCTACTCTTTATGGAAGGCAACTAGTAAACTAAAACGGCCGCAACAAACAATACCTCCCATAAAAGATACCAATGGAAAATGGTGTTAAATGACAAAGAAAAAGCCAACGAATTCGCGGACCACCTTTCCCAAGTATTTAAACCACACAAAACGGAAGAAAATACAGAAGAAGAAAGCGAAATACTAAAGTTTTTAGAAATACCTTATCAAATGGACTTACCCATTAAAAGCTTCAAAATGAAGGAAGTGAAAAGAGTCACCCTGAAAGAATCAAACCCTAAAAAGGCGACCAGATACGACCTGATTTCAGCCAAAGTATTACAGGAACCTACAGAAAAATGCCAAAAAATGATTACCTTAATCTACAATGCTGTACTAAGGCTGGGATACTTCCCCAATCAATGGAAGGTTGCCCAAATCATCCTAATACCAAAACCTGGAAAATCCCAAACTGAGATAACGTCGTACAGACCAATTAGCCTGCTTCCTATACTCTCAAAGATCTTAGAAAAACTCTTACTAAAACGGCTCACACCAATCATAGAAGATAAGAAATTAATTCCAAAACACTAATTTGGCTTTAGAAATCACCATGGCACAATTGAACAAGTACACAGAATAGTGAACCAAGTAAATAGTGATCTAGAAGGCAAAAGATATTGTTCTGCTGCCTTCCTAGACATTAGTAAGGCATTCGACAAAGTTTGGCACGAAGGTTTATGTTATAAACTTAAAACGAACCTGCCACACCACTTCTATCAAATCTTGAAGTTTTATTTAAACAGCAGACATTTCTTAGTCAAATACCAAAATGCGTATACCAGCCTAAACAACATTAATGCAGGAGTGCCTCAAAGGAGCGTCTTGGGTCCCACATTATATCTACTTTTCACCGCAGACCTACCATCCACCAGACAAACCACAGTTGCGACCTTTGCGGACGATACCGCAGTGCTAGCATCACATCCTAACCCAGCATCAGCTTCCAGAAATCTACAAATGAATTTAAATAAAATCCAATCATGGCTAAAAACATGGAAGATAAAAGCCAACGAAAGTAAATCAGTGCATGTAACCTTTGCAACCAGAACCGACACGTGTCCACCTGTAACACTAAATGGAAATGGAAATGGAACTCAACTCGCACAGACAGAAGAGGTAAAATATCTAGGTATTGGCTCCTAGGGAGGAGGTCGCAACTTTCGCTGGAAAATAAGCTTTTGGTATACAAAACTATAATTAAGCCCATATGGACCTACGGACTACAACTGTGGGGGCCGCCAGTATTTCAAATATCGAAATTCTGCAGAGGTTCCAAAGTAAGGTGCTTCGAGTGATCGCGGATGCCCCTTGGTATGTGCCAAACTATGTAATTGAGCGTGATCTGCAAGTTCCCTCCATTCGTGACGAAATCAAAAAACAGTATGTGAAATATCATAACAGACTTGAAATCCATCCTAATGAACTGGCTAATAACTTAACAGACATTACCGGGGAAGTTAGGCGGCTGAAACGTTTCAAGCTGGCGGACTTAACTACTACATGTCCATATTTTTAAGTCACAAAATTTACCTATTATTCTCTCTTTGAACAGATTGTAAATATCCATGGTAACAAATAAAATAAAAAAAAAAAACTATCAGTCACGAACGATTATCTGCTTTAGCACTGTCTTCAATTGAATGTGATTATACTAAAAAAACAATTTAGAACATATAATTTCCATGTTTGGTCAAGTAGTTATAATAAATGTTTTTTTTTTAAGTTAATGCATTGAACAGTCAATTTGTAATCAATTTTTATAGATTAACAAAACTGTTTTCCAGTGTATCGCATTAGAAATTATTGTGTTATGCTTTATGTGTATGCGAGTTGCTAAAAAAAGTTGAGGACCATTTCAAAGCTCACACACAATTCTAATTCCGGTTGCTACCCTCCTAGCTTTGTTTCACTTATTTTACAGGCAAAATATGAAAAAGACAAGCCAGGAATACAGCATGTTGTAAACAAAATACACTTCTTTTTTGGAACGCCGGGATGCGACCTTCGGAGCGGTCATAGTTGCAAAATTCCTAAGCACAAACACATGTGCCCTTAATTTAGGGTTTAGAACTAGAAATGCATAATTTTATTTCATAAATGTCATATACTATGATGATGATATTAATTTTTAACTTTGAAATCTAAATTTTAATTTAAATTTTAGGTTTTAACATTAACATCAAAATTGGCATTCGAACATTCGAAGTGGAAAATCAAAATTTGAACATGAAAATGCCAGATTAGACGGCTTAAGGCATAACGTTCGTGAAATAATTTGCACAAAACATACAATGGTAAAGAGATAATGGGAAATTTATCTACCTGAGTCTTGTAATCCAAGTAATTGTTTGTCGAAGGTTGTGTTTAACTTGGCGAGTTAATTTGAAAGAACGTATTCTAGAATAACGGTTCTGTTCTGAGATAATCGTATTCCCTGAGCTAGGTGTAACTGCAAAACCCTCTGCCAGAGGGCTAAGACCCGGCCACCTAGTGGCCGCTTATACGGTAATTCTGCACAGCGCCAAGTCTCTTCTAATTATATGCTCTTTGATACAACTTTCTTAATAAAACTTTTCGAAATTTTCAGTAATAAATGAAATATAAAAGAATTCCAAACTAAATATGATTGTGTAGATTGGCAAAAACTTACCACATGTTGTATTTACTTCAGGCACAAGTGAATCATCTTTAATATCTTCAGTTAACGCATCATCTGTAAATTCTGACTCCAGAGATCTTTTAAGGCTTAAATTGAACTTTTTCTTTTTTCCTAGTTGGCTTGCCGGACAACAATTGTTATTGCGTAGCCCCTCCATTTTATTAACATCTTCCTTAGCTTTTTCTGTTCCTGGTACTATCAATGAAATTCCAAATTCTTGTTTCCATTTATTTTCAGTATTTGTAAGTTCTTCTTGCAATATTTTAAGGTTACTCGCGGTGGTATCTATTAAATTCTGTTTGAATGTAAAAGCATTCTGCAACACCTTTAAATTGCATCTTTGATTATTTAACTTATTTCTAAATTTCAAAGCTCTGTGATTAACTTCAAAGAACAACATTGAAAGCTGGTTGGCCTTCTCCATAATTTGCTCTTTTGTGGAGGCAAAATCTGCTGGGCTCGGACCTGTTTTATTAGTTGGAGCATTGCATTCGGTTTCCGGAAATTCATCATCTGATGTGTGCACCGCGAAACTCTTGCAGCGGCGGTATGTAGTTGAAGGCTTCATGTTACTTTCAGAATTTGATCTTTTGCGGCTTGCAGGCAGTGATTGGTTATTTCCCATTCTGGTAAAAGAAATGTTTTTAAATCCTACTTCAAGTAAATTTGGAAATTACCCTAATATTTCCAGTGTAATTAAAATACTTTTGGCAGTTAAATAGTGTCACTTTTTAATAAATAATTCCGTTAAATCGAGCAGATATTAAGTAAATACCCTGTAAAATATAAAATGTATGACGGACAACTAGCGTAAGTATTATATACGAATTGGCTACAGAGAGTCGCTTTTATTCTCTCTGTTATAGACATTGTTAGTGTTAAAAAATGTTTTCACCAAAAAAATTGGATGAAACATTATTAAGAAAATTTATTATAAATATGCGATTTCTCTTGTACGATTAAAAGAATTGCATGTAGACTTGGGAACAAATCATCGTATGACACATGTATGTGATGGTTTGTGAATTATCAGCCTTAACATCATCCACTACAAAGCATGTATAGGAAATGAAGAATATATTTTTGCCATGAGAACGGGGAACATAATACTGTTTTAATGAGGAAAATGAAATAAAAAGCTGCATGTACATAAATTAAACTTATTTCCAGTGGGTGACGCAGTAAATAAAATATTTTATAAATTTATAAGTATCAACCAGGGGAAAAGTAATAAAAGTCCTGGTACAGATAAAACCTCTAGAATTAATTTTTTTATAATCGTTTTATTGCCAGTTCAGCAATAGAATTAATAAAATAGGAAACAAAGGATTGATGAAACATTTTTTTGAACTAATTAAAAAATATGGAGAAAAAAAGAAATGCAAACTGCTTTGATCTGCCCAATTTTCAAAAAAGGGATCAAACAAGTGATTGACAACTACGCAGGCCAATATCACTGCTAAATACTACATAACAGCCTCACTAATCAACAAAAAAGTCAGAGCAAAATCCAAAGAAAAGATAGGGAGTACCAGGCAGGATTCAAAGAGGGAAAATCAACGATCGATTATATATACTTGATGAGACAAATACAAAAAAATGTAAGAATCCACGAGCTGTATATTATTTAAAACAAGCCTTCGACAAAGTGGAAAGAAAAGAAGTAATAAAAGCAATGGAAGAAATACATTATGATCAAGATAAATAGCTTTTGTAGCAATGACTTTGGGAAGATCAACAAATAAGGTAAAATTTAAAAGCTGTCTATCCATAGAATTCGAAAGCAACGTGGGGCTAAAACAAGGTGACCCCCTATCACCACATCTGTTCAACAATTTTTTTGGAACACATTATAAGGAAAGCCAGAATTAACACAAATATAGTTAACGGAATTTTGGCTTACGCAGATGATGTGCTAATAATGGCCAGAACAAAGGAACAATTAAAAGGCATAATAAAGAATTTTGAAAAAGAGTCAAGGAAGTGGGACTACAAATAAATACAAAGAAATCACATTATACAATTATGGGTAATTCAAAACAAAACAAAAATCACAAACTGAACATAACAACGAGCACAACAAAAGAAGAAATAACCTTTCAAATTGACAAACAGCGTGACATACTTCGGTGTCGATGTAAACAGCGAAGGAAAACAAGAAGAACAAATAAATAAAAGAATAATAAGTTTTACAAACTGCACGGGATCACTAAATCAGTAACAAGCAAGAGTGTGCCAAGAACAACAAAAATCCGGTTATACAAGACAGTTATTAAACCTATTCCAACATACGTGAGTGAAACATGGGTGATAACAAAAGTGGAAGAAAACAAAATGCTAATATGGGAAAGGAAGATATTAAGAAGAATTTACAGAGGGGTAAAAGAAGGGCAAAATTGACGCAGAAGAACAAACAAGGAATTCAAAGACCTATTTAAAAAAAAACCCAACACAAGTATATAGATAAAACAAGAGAGGCTAAGAAGGTTCTGACATATGAGGAAGGGAATAGATCACCCAATACAAAAATACTTGAACAGGAACCAGAAGGAAGACCAAAGAAAACATGCCAGCAACAAATGGATGAAGACCTTCAGGAAGCAGGGTTAAAGGACTGGAAGGTAGAAATTAAAGATAGAAAGATATGGATGAAGAAAATAAAAGCCATAGGCCAAACTGGCCTGTAGTGCTGTTAAATTGATTGATAGGTATCAGGATAATAACCAATAATAAACATTTTGCAACTGGCATTTAGTAGTTAGGATTATAAGTAACAATTAAAGTACCAAAAAATTATAACTAAAACAAAAGATAATTTATTCGAAGCTAACATAACTCTAGAACAATTGTAGCCGTGTAGAAACACGTAATAAGCTCTGAATAGTCGTTTGTGGCGAGTTAGGGGTTCTGCCTACACCATTTGCTGAGAAACAGCGGACTACTCTAGAAGAATTGTTACAAAAGTGCCATGAATAGTCTAGAACATCAAAATATATGCCAAGTTTAAAACATTTCTTGAAGTAAAGATGTACAGGTGTATGGTCTTGAAATTTTAATTATCCGATTCTCGTGTGTTGGGTAAAACACATAAAATGCCATTGCATTGCACAAAAAGTAAAGAACCACTTGGGCGAATTTATATGGATCATTTTGGTTCAAAGTAACGTGAATCTACACCTTCAACAAGTTCTTGTTTTTGTCAGTCAGAAGAATGTGGATAATGTATTATTAGCAGCTTCAGATCAAAATGAAATTACAAACCTTCTTCAATACTTAAAAGAAAAACTAAATGCCAGAAATATGAGATGTATGCGTTTTTTGGTTTGAAATAGTTATCAAGATCTTTATCATATCATTGGTCAAACTACTTAGGCAATGTCTAGCTGGTGTGAAACGAGGCTAGATAACCGTTCAACATTTTTTCTTGTAGCCTGTGTATATTGTGCGTATTTTACAAAAATTATAACCTTACCTCTCTAATATTTTGGTACACTTTGCTTTATGTTTAGAGAGAAGTTCAGGAAGGCAATGGAAACATATCCAGTTTTTCTTTTTTGTAATACTGATAAATGTATCTTCGTTAAAATTGCGTCTCAGACATTTCTAAAACAAACATTTGCAATTAATATCAACAGCATCTAGATTCAATGTTGGTTGAAAGTATTATAAATTCTGATTAACAGGAAAGCGACTTACTTCACAAAAATTGGCAGTGCATTTACAACATGTTGCGTATTTTCCTGGGTATCCACACCATAAACACAAATGGGAAATAGATTCGGTGATACTATCAATTCGTTTATAACACCTACTGCAAACCAGCACTTCTAAAATGGGATGCCGATAGACATGTCTACTTAAAACTGCTTTCGATGGTATGATGCGATGGCACGATGTACATAGTAGTATTTCTTCATTAAAACCTAGGTTGAAAAGCAACGCATATTATGGTTAACCAGTAGCAGCATATCACTTAATTGCGTTATCACTAAAACCCCATATATCAATCAAGCCTTTTTAACAAATTTTGCTACAATGTAAAATAGAAATCTAAAATTGCAAATAGATAATTTTTAGCGGAGGTCTACTTACACTGCATAATACAATTTTTTACAAACTGGTTATCACAAACCGTCTTCCATTACGGTCAATGCAGAAAACATGCAAATTTCGCGACATGTTCACAAATATTCTTAACAAAATAAACTTTAAGCGGGATATGTTACTGCAACCAACCACATGCAGGCCACTAAACTTCGGTTTCGAATAAGCCAATCAAATCCCTTACCTAGCTTACATTTAACCTAAAACTAACCGGTTAAACCTTCCTTTGCGGACAAACTGGTGTTTGACAATCATAACACTTCTGCGCACTTCGGTAGTTGTGAAAGGGTCACGATAGTGTAGTGGAGCACGGCTGGAAACACAAACCTCACAAAAGCACTAATAGTTACTTGGAGTTCGAAGCTCCAAACCATAGAAATTATAGGAGTGTTATTTCTATGCTCCAAACTAAACTGCGTCGAGTGTGTCTATATAATGGTCTTGCAATGGTGCAATAGATAAACCGCAGGACGTGCAACACGAACGTCTGTTTAGCCTCCCGGTGCAGGTGCGGGGCCGGACGGTGTGTCCGTGCATTAAATTTTAAATTCAGCCAATCGCGGTCAACTCTGTGTTTATAGGCGCGTTTGATTCGCACACTGGTTCCGGTTGACAAATAAATGACAGAATTTTTGACAGCGGTTGCTTCTGGTTGCTGAATGGTGACGTCATGTCATAAAAGCAAACGACCGAATTGGTTGCTCCAGCGGTTGGTTTTTTTTTACACACGTGCAACAGTTTCAATTCAAATGTTGTTCTTATTATTAAAAATGTTTTTTTGGGTAAGAAGTTAAAATTGGCCATTATCGCATACGTTGCGGACGAAATAACGCAAAATCCAATTTAAACAATGCAATTTCTTTCTATAGGGATTGAATTTCGTAATATCGAATTTAAACAAAATACTTGCTACTCAAATTTAATAATTGAATACAATTTTCAAGAGTTTCATGAAAATCTATGACCTTTCCATTCACAACATATCTGAGGGTTTTCATTTCTCTTGCACGGTGTAGTAAGACTCCAAAATTTGCGCTAGCAATAGGTACAGAATGCATTTTCTTTGTTGGAAGAGGCATTAATAAAATACAAATGAAGAGGTCAGGGGAAGAATGGTCTAAGACACAAATTATATAAACCGAGATGTAACGATTTGAAAGTTTCAAGACTCGGTGTTACTTTATTTTCTGTATAACATTATAAAACTCATTTTGTTATTAATTTATATATATTTATCTAGCAAAATACAAAAATCAACATCCAAATGAACACACAAACCAAAGCATAGAGTGTCTTGACTCCGAAAAATATGGAGGAAGGATCCAAGTCCAGCAACGAATGTTCTGTTTTCGGTATTCATATTGATGTAACCCCCAAAACTAGAAACCGTAGGTAATCATTTTAGAGTTAAATTGATGATTAAAGAGTCTACGTACCTTTTAACGCTCATCATCACTGTTTTCTTGTCCAGTTCGAAAGTAAGGAAGTTCTTCGTAGTACCTTTACAAATGCACAGCTACGAACTATTTCAATTCTTGCAATTGCACGTATTTCTTCTTTGGAAGAGGTATCAGCCCATCATATAATTTCTTAGGTTCGTTCTTCGGCCATACTACTCCTTTTTGCATAATGACATGATTTCCCATCAAACCATTATACGAGTATCAATACTTCGGGGATGTTTCTCTTGCAGCAAATATTCTTTAATGAGTCTAGTCGCAAATGGTGAAGTTTTTCGGTATATAGATCTGAAGAACTCTGTCCATGCTTTAAACATGTTCTGATTGCACTCCACAACATCGAATGGTGAAGGCTTATGTCTCGCATCTCTAAAAACACCAACCCAGTCTGCAGGAACCTCAACTTTGGCCTTCTGATTTATGAGCCCAAAATCTTTGTCACATTCTAGATAAGAATGGTCCCTTATTGGAAATGTAACCTTTACCGAATCAAATCGTTTTTCTTTGTGAACCAAATAGTGCAGGAATCATGAATGTATAGTTTTTGTTTTGATCTGCACACGAATCACAAAAGATTTCAAGGTGCTTTACACTGGCTGGAAGGAACACAACAACAAAAACAAAAATGATGGAGCAATGAGACTACATCATCAGATCGCTTTTTAGCGATGGTTTGCTCGTACGTGTAAAATACTGATTGATTAGTAGACAAAACATGAATCTTGAAGCTGATGAATGTTAACTGCTGTTTGTAATAAACGTCATTGGTAGTAATATTCGGAGTTGGGAGGTTTTTTGAATAATCCATTTTAATAGCCTCGAAGTTGGTTTGCTGTCGAGATCTTTTCTTTGCCTTATCATAAAAGGTGTTCGCCTGCAACTTGTGTAATTTAATTTCCAAGTCTAAGTCCTTCAACTTCTTTTCCAAATCTGCCCTTTCTTCATTAGATACCTAGTGGTTTTTGTAGTTCATTCTTGAAGAATTCTTGCTTAACATTTGACGAGACGCAAGAGCACATGTATCCGATCTGGGATACCCAAATTTAATATTAAAATCTTTTACAAAAATACTACGATAGCTTTCGTACGAAACTTTTCGGTCTGAGTACTTTTCTTGGTAGAACTTCCACATCTTTTTGACGTTCAGATCCTCAGGAAGGTAGATGGTATCGCTTTTCATTAAACTGTAGTGAGCTTTGCGACCCTTAAATGAATAAATATGTTCATGTATACTTTCGTAATGTTCTTTCTTCAATGCATGTTTGCGATTTTTGTGCTTACTTCTCATATCATTTAAACTATGACCTTCAGTGCTTATGTACTTCTTTATCGGAATGACAGAAATTCCAGAGAAGGTTTTTAGTATTAAGGTCCCAGGATTACAAGCCGGATTGGGAAATTGTGAGTGCTGGGTTGCAGACAAGATTTTTATAATTCTGCGTAGTAGGTAATGCTCTGAACTGTATTTATTAAATTTACTACAATCAAATATAACTTAAACTTAATTTTCAACAAATTAATTAAACAATTTTTCAAGTTATTTAAATTTAAACTCATTCAAATGTCAGACCAAGAAATTGATACTTTGCCCGTTAGATGGGTACTGTCAAATATCACTTGACAATTCGCCAACGTTACGCCCAAAAATCCCTAGATTGTGTAATGCGATATTACTGCTGGCTACGCTCGTCATGCCCCAAACCCGCGCGTGCTACAATAGGCCCTCTTATGAAACTCGTATAATATACTAATTTGAGACATTTATGAATATTGAAGCTAGTTATTAATAAAAATGAATGACAATATATTTTCAATAAATCAGTATTATTACCGAGATATTTTATAGCATATAAATTTACATTTCTGTTGAAGAAACATACTATCACTAAAAGGCAAAACAGTTTTCAATTGTTTGCGAAGAGCTCGGCCATGCTTTGCTTTCTAATACGAATAACAGTGTAAATATAGGGGTAAAAAAGGTGTAGAATAAAAACAATAAAAATTAAAATATAACTATATATTTGATATTTAACTACATAGCAATATTTCAGTTTGTTCGATGCAGATAAATTCTTTTATTTGTCAAATAAATATGCAGATTTTTATATTTTTAATGATTACATGAAAAACAGTCCTGGGCCGACAATAATGTAACAATTTTTTAACTTACAGTTTCTATTTCAAATGATACTTTAAACTTCTATTGCACAGTAGTACACGACACCCAACATGGAACCTTGACCTACCTATTCCTAACAACAAACTTGGAAAAAATAATTGGCACAAAATCGCTGACATAATTCAGAATGATTCAGTAAAAACCGCAGTATCTACAGGCTCACGATAGTAATTACACTTTTCACTTACATATATACATGTACTACATTACAGTATTTTTTTGATTATATTTATCATACAGTAAGCAACAATAATCCCCATGATTTGAGAGACAAGCCAAGCCGCATTACGTCACATGCCCCTCGTTCACCGTCGCTGGAATTACGTGAATTTGTTGTCCCTTGCTGATATTATAAACTTGTCCAGGACTAAATGGCTCCAATCTTGGGTGTGTCTCTGTTGATTTCCGTGGCTTATCTGGTGAATAAACAAAAATAAAATAGTTATAAATGTTCAGAGATTTTTAAATTTTATATGGCGATAATCTCTGTCAGCAGAATTTAGTACAAATTTATGTTCAAAATTTTCAGCAAAATTTCGTACAAAATTCTGTGCCGCGTCATACTGGCCTAACAAAAAAAAAGGAACACAAAACACGAAAATAAAATCCTGTAAACACAAATTACTATAAAAGCCCGTGAAAACTGTACAATTCAAACACTCGACTGCAAGGTCGCCTATGGCAGTTGACCTTGACGGCGGATAACAAAATCAGTTTGATATACAGGGTGATCAAGAACAAACATAAGAACAATCAAGAGAAATAAATTTCTAAATCTAAACCTCAATGAGCAGAGATACAAGAGGAAGAGCATACCATGTGAATTCAATAGAGAATTTTCTGAAAAGAAAGCGAGAAGTACCGGAAGAAATCAAAGAGGATGCTGCAGTTATTCAGATAAATAAAAGAACAGACAGAACCCCAACAAAAAGCGAGAATCGAAGGACACAGAAACAATTAGTGACAGTGCAAAACACACACACAAGAGAAATGCAAATACCAGACACAGAAATGAAGCCAGAAGATCTGCAAAAGATTCAAGAATTGTTCGAGAGAGTATTTAACAAAACTGAAAATGAAGTACCTAATACAAGATACATAAGAACGCAGAAGAAACGAAGAAGCTTAGGGTAGAAATGTAGAAAAAAGAAGAGAAATGGGAAAATGGCAAAGAGGAATTTTACAATAGAATCCAGAATTTACAAAAACATGAGAAGAAAAGAGCAACTGCAAGAGTTATTAGCAAATAACCTAGCGTCAATACAAAGATCACCGAATCAACGAGAATCGGAAAAGGAGAGCACTATAAGATAATAATTGCAAAATTAGAATCCTTCGAACAGAAATTACAGATAATAAAAGATAAACACAAACTAAAAAATACCAAAGTTTTTATTGAGAGTGATCTGACAATAAAAGAAATAAAGCAATCAACGTGAATGCCAAAGAACATGCAATGGGAAACAAAGTGAAAAGTAAGATACCAAAAGCCATACGTGAATAATAAAACTCATGCATGGAACAAGAAAAAAGGAATTCTGGAACTAGAAACTCCAAAAAACTAATAAAGCTAAACAGGAACACTGACGAGACACACTATGGGTAAGGAAAACAAATATAAATGAACAAATAGTGAAGAATAAAAGTTAAGAAGAAACTAAACAAAACAAAATATAATAAAAATAGGTACATGGAATGTTAAGGCCAATGCTGAGTCTAGGAAAAATGGAAGAAATAGCAAATGAGGTAGACAAATACGAAACAGATGTTACGACAATTTAAAAAACAAGATGGGGAGGGAACGGAGAAATAAATAAAGAAAATTTCATAATGTTGCATACTGAAGAGGAAAATCGGGGAAGAAATGGAACAGGCTTTATAGTAAATAATAAAATGAAGAAGAACATAATACAGTTTAAACCTGTCAATGGTAGATTATTATCAATGCTAAGAATAAAAGGAAACTAAACAAATATAATACTTATAAATGCGTATGCACCAACAAAAGAGGCAGAAGACCATGCAAAAGAACAATTTTATGAAAAACTACAGCAAATAAGCGAACAACTTAAAAAATACGACACCCTGATAACCATAGGCGACTTCAATATAAAGGGTGTTGCTCGCAAAGAAACAATACATGAGAAGACTTAACAGGGGTGGATGGGCCATGTGGGGAAATGGGAAAATCCCCGGTGGGCCTTCCATATGGGCCGGTCACAGGCCGATGTTGGTACCAGTACGATTTAGTCTTATGAATTTATAAACAAAAAAAATATATAACAGCGCACGGCGCACGCTAATAGCTAATTCTAATAAGTACATTTTTCAATAAATTTTTGTATAATTAAAAATAGCGTTGGGTGCTGCGGCAACACTGCCTACGCTTCGGGCCGTCCGTCGCATAATCGTGATCGCGTCGTTAGTTTGGTTAGTAGTATGGTTAGAGGAGTTGTAGGAGTAGGAGGACGACTTACGGGTTGATTAATTCAACGCTTGTGGTTGTGGATTGTGGACTACACTATGTGGATTTAAGGATTTAGTTATTATTGCGGCGGCGTGCGGCCTCTTAAAAGAATGGATAGAAATTTAAAACGTAAAGGCAGTGCAGAAAAGCAAAGAGAGAAAAAGAAGAAGAAAATGCTGAATCAAGCAAAGACCTGTGGAAAATTAGATATACTCTTTAACTTTAACTCTACAGCAAATAGTCAGAATACGAGTAGTACTTCTCAAGAAAGTGCAAACACGTTGATAATAGAGGTAAGTATTTCAAAATATTACTGAATTTGTTAATCTTTTTACCCTTTACCCATTATTGAAAATAAAAATTATAATTGCGGTATGGCAGGAATACTCAGTATCGAATTCTTTTTTTACGCGGCGCATTCTATTATTATTTAACTTGTGAGGATAAAATAAAATAATTCAAGCACAAATTGTTTTTACTTTTAATTTTAATTAAGAAAATAAAGCGTATAAATAGACAAATAAAAAAATAACAAGCACTAGCACACCAAATAACCTTATTTTAAACCACAGGCCTATAATAGTAATTATACACCAAGGTACAGAAGCAATTTTTCTTAGCCGAACATTATTATGATCCCGAGATGCGCAGCATCGAGGGGAATAAGTTGTGAGACTAAGAAAAAGCTTCTGTACCGTGGTTTATATATTATTTTTTCCACTACTAGAACATTTAACGAATTTTCCAACAATAATTTCTGCATTTCTTTTGAATTAAAAGCGATCCAATAAGTATCAAGGTAGTTTTTCACAGAAAACAACTGAAATTTGACATTGACTTTACTTTTAATTTTATTATTTGTACGATTTGTCAAAATGGAAGATGATGGTGATTGTACTCCTCCCGAAATTAGAAAAGAAGCTGGGAAAATCCAGTATGACAAATTACTATTATTATCCGGTCGTGGCGCGAAATTTAACGCTTTTCTAACGTTCTTTCCTACTAAAAAACGATTACTTTTCTTTGTGATTGCCAAAATTTACTAAACTAACCAACAAATTTTGTAGCTGTCATCAACGTAAAAATGTATCAAGGAATGTCACTATCGTCAATTGTTTTTTTTATCTCCTAGTAGGAGCTAATGTAAAATTATCTCCTACTAGGAGAGAAATTCATCTTCTTAACCCGAAAACGACATAAATAATGGCATCTTCTACTACTAGTAGTGGAAAAAAAAGTAATAGACCCCGTGATACAAAGGAATGGATATTTTGGACATCCAGAAAACATATTGTTGGCTATGTTGGCAGACAGTCGTCCGAATATACGTGAATTAGGACTGAGGCGTATTTTGAAATGTAGGAAATCAAATTCCAAGGAAGAGGGTATTCATGAGTTCAAGGTATCACAATTTAATTTTGACGCAGAAGATTATATTGACTTAATTAACTGGCAGTCTATCAGGATTACCGAACCACCCCTAATAGCTAATATTTCTGATCAAGAATTAAATGCGATGATTTTAGCAGTTCCGAATGAAGTAGACTTCTTAAAATTTCCTTGCCACTCACACGCTGTCGAACGATGCGCAAAATTAGTTACAGAATCATCGGCTGCGGTTTGTGGAGGTGAGGCAAGGGATGGATTCATAAAGGCTAGGATAGCATCTAGAATAGTTGTTAAACGTTACGAGAGTTTGGAATGATACTCATTTAGTTGTTTTTAATCTTTATTACACTTATAACATGACGCATGTTGCCATGCTTGGTGGTTGTAGTGGACTGTGTACAGTAAAAGTCCGTTCTTATTCTTTATTTATCGCCTGATTTAAAGTTTTACTATTTTTTATTAAAAAATTCCCTAATTCCTTTAATTGGGATGTAGCACCCACAAAATTGGTTCCGTTGTCGGAATATATGTGCGCCGGTTTTCCGCGCGCGCTACAAATCTGCGTAGAGTTGCCAAAAACGCATCAGCAGTCAATTCGGTGACTGGTTCCAAATGAACTGCCTTTGTTGAAAAGCACACGAATAAACATAAATAAAATTTAAGAAAGGTTTTTCGGCGGCCTTTTCGTTCTTTTACTGTAAACTGGCCTGCATAATCAACACCTGTTGTATAAAATGGATACATTGGTGTCACCCTTGGTTCTGGTAAATTTCCCATTAATTGTGTTATGTGTACCGGTTTAACCTTACGGCATTCTAAGCATTTGTTAACAACTGCCCTAGCAATTGATCTCCCCGCCGTGGGCCAAAATGTTTCCCGTACCGAAGCTAGTAGTAATTGCGGTCCAGCATGTAGCAATCTAAGATGCTCTGCTTGAAAAATTAATTTTGCCAATGGATGTTTTCCTGAAATTAGCAAAGGGTGCTTTTTGCCGAAGTTGAAATTTGAGTTTTTTAGACGCCCACCCACGCGTATTAAGCCTTCCGAATCAAGGAAAGTTGTTAATTGTGTAAACCTCGTGAGGTTCGGTTTGTCCTTCCCTTTTAAATATTCTAATTCTTGCTGCAAACTGTTAGCCTGTGATAATTTTACCAAGCAGTTTGTTGCCTTATTTATTTCTGTGTATGTTATATTTCCTCTTGCCCTCTGATCACGGGTTTTTCTACAATTATTAAACAAAATGCCATAATTCTTTGTAATTTGTTATACGAAAACTCATAATTAAGCTCCAAATTTTCCCTTTCCACGCAAGTCGTTAATGTTCTAAGTTGATTTTTTAATTCAGGTAACTCATTACTTTCTGTTAGAATGATCGAAGGAGGCCACAGTTCCTCTGATAACGTTAACCACTGTGGGCCCTGCCACCAAATCGAATTGATCAACTCATTTGGCCAAACTCCCCTGGATATCAAGTCCGCAGGATTATCATGTGTCCCTACATGACGCCAATCATCTATGTTTGAGATGTATTTTAGCTACCCTATGCGCAACAAACGTTTTTAAAAGATTTGATGGCGACCGCAACCAATGAAGCACTATGGTGGAACCCGACCAGTATAAAATTTTATCAAATTTAATGTTTAATGCCACCTTTACCTTGGTTATTAATTTTGCCGCTAATAGAGCACCACACAACTCTAATCTAGGAATTGTCGTGCGTTTGATGGGCGCAACTCTGGACTGAGCACAAAGTAAGTTTACCAAAATGCAACCCGTATGTGATTGAACTCGAATATATATGCACGTCCCATATGCGACCTCAGAAGCATCTGAAAACGCATGCAGCTCCGCACGAACGTACCCGGAACTCGGAACGTATCTTGGTATTTCAATAGATTTGAGTAAAGTTACATTATTTTTGAATTTTATCCATTTTTTACGTAGCTCATCTGATATGACATCATCCTATCCCAATTGGTATGTCCAAAGCTCTAGCAACATAATTTTTGCAAAAATAATACACGGCCCTACTAATCCTAACGGATCAAATAATTTCGAAATCGAGGATAATATTTCCCTCTTTGTTATCCTTTTACCTGAACCTAAATCACTGACGTTATACCGTAATACATCTGATGTAGGAGCCCAAATTAATCCCAACGTTTTTTTCTCTTTCCTGTCTCCGATGTATAATTCATCCTGTACTTCCCTTTTTGATAAACTTATTCCCGCTAAAATTTTTGAATTATTCGAGACCCATTTTCTTAATTTGAAACACGCTGCCTCCAAAATACTTGTTATTTCTTTGTGCAATACCATGGCATCTGAAATGCTAGCTGTACCCGTAAGAAGGTCATCGACATAAAAATCCCTTAGAATAACCTCCGCCGCCTTTGGGTACCTGTTCTTGTAGTCATAAGCTGCCTGTTGTAAAGATCTTACCGCTAAGTACTGCGCCGACGCTGTACCATAAGTAACCGTGTTGAGTACAAAATGTTCTAGAGGGTCTGAATAGTTTTCTCGCCATAAAATGAGTTGCAAATCCCTGTCTGCCGGCTTTACTAATATTTGTCCTTACATCTTTTGAATGTCTGCCGACAATACATAAATGTGAGTTCGGAACCGCAATAAAATGTTAAATAAGTCTTCCTGAATTACAGGACCTGTATGTTGAATGTCGTTTAACGATAAGGTATTTGTCGTTTTGCACGACCCATCGAACACCACCCTTAATTTGGTTGTAACATTATTTTCCTTTAATACTCAATGATGCGGTAAATAATAAACCTTTGAGCACCCTATATTTGAACCTATCAATTTTTGTCATATGTCCTAAATTTTTGTATTCCCTCATAAAGTTTACATATGGCTGCCTTAGCATGCTATTTTTGTTCAATTTTCGTTCCAAGTTTAAAAATCGTTTCGTATTCGTTTCCAAGGAATTGCCTAACTCAGGTATCGGAATTTTGAAGGGTACGGAAACTATAAATCTACCCTTGTCATCCCTCTGCGTTGTTTCTTCAAAGTGTTTTTCACAAAATTTTTCGTCAGAAGATAATATTCTATCCCCCGTAATTTCCTCTAACTCCCAGAACATGCTTAATTGCTCTTGTACGTCGATTTTTCTTACCAAATTACAGATTATTCCTTGTGAATTCGTGTTTTTGTAAGAAAGGGGACCCCCCAGCACCCATCCTAATGTGGTTTTTTGTAATGTGGGTTGATTTTGCCCTAACTTAATTCTTTCAGAACACATCAGATCCCAAAACACATCTGCTCCCAATAACAATTCAATTTTTCCCGATCTGTGAAAGTAATTATCAGCCAATTTGATATTTTGTGGTATTGTGAACATAGTTTTATCAAACGATTGGATTGGCATATCTTCTGTGATTTTATCAATTACGTAGCACATAACGGTGTTATTATACGAGTCATCGCAAGAACTAAATTGAATTTTAATTTTATATTTAATCTTTGATGAAATTTGATTTATACCTACTACTGATATATTGGCTTCCGATTTTTGTAGACCTAACTTGTCGCACAGTTCTGTGGTTACAAAACTACTTTGTGAGCCACAATCTAACAATGCACTGCAATTTTTGTAATTATCCCTAATGCCGTTTATTTTTACAAATGCCGTTGATAACATAACTTGTCCCTTTAAGTTACTGCAATGCGCTGTTACAATTTCCTGACCACCTATAGCTTCTTCTGGTTGCGAATTACTTGTACCCGTGTTATTTGTGTTTACATTATCGTAATGCAACATTGTGTGATGTCTTTTTCTACATTTCCTGCACCCTCCTGCTCTACATTCTGTGCTGAAGTGATTTTTCTTCAGACAGTTTAGGCATAATCTTTTCCCCTTAGCTTCTAACGTTCTGTTGTATGCATTTAAGTTTAGAAATATTTCGCAAGTGTAAATTAAGTGATCATTCTTATTACAATACGCGCAACTACTTCTATGAGATTCGCGTTCGGCATCCTTTGATGCTGCTAATAAAGTGGTTGTTACTCCTGTCGCCTTGAAATCAAATTTATTTTGCACATATCCCCGTTTTGTTGCCTGGTGTCCTAAGGTTTCCAACAACCCACACCTACCCTTCAAAAACAATGTTATGTCTTCGATTGACGGAAGTTCCTCTTCATTTAATCTACTCGTTTCCCATTCCCGCTTTGTTTGAATATCTAATTTGGTTGCGATTATATATATCAATAGTGTTCGAAAATGTTTTACCGGCTGTCCTAGCGCTTCAAGTGACAATAAATGTTTTATAAAATCGTCAACAAGTTTTCTTAATTCAGGTGCCGATTCCTGCCTAACTACTGGCAAATTATGAAGAGCCTTTATGTGATTGTTTATTAAGAGTTTTTTATTGTCGTATCTTTCGCAAAGTATTGTCCAAGCGACTTCATAATTTGCCTCACTTATTTCTAACGACCTGATTACCTGTGCTGCTTGACCTTGCAAGCTTGATCTTAAATAATGCAGCTTCTGAATGTTAGTTATATTTGCATTTAAGTGTATTATTGAATTAAAGGTATCTCTGAACTCAAGCCAGTTTTCGTAAAAGCCCGAAAAATTTGGTAATTGGATTGTTGGTAGCTTTACGTTATTATTATATGCGTTGGAACCAATCACCGAATTAACCTCTGCCACCGGCGCTGGTAGCGATGCCACGTCATTATTGCGCTGAAGTTTATGATTACTTATAATATGTTTTGCCTTTGCAATTGTAACAACATACCCCGCTTCAAACTGTTCCCTCTCTCCGTATTGCTGTAATAGCTGCTCCTCCTCACAAGCTTCTTCAAGTTTTGATTGAAGATCGCAAAATTCATTAAATAATTCTTCTAACCTGTTTACCCTCTCCTGTAATTCTACGACCGTTAATGCACTAATTATCTCCCCATTATCTTCAAGACTCTTTACATGATTTTTGAAAATTGTTAAACTATGTTTTATTCCACCCCGCTTGCGATTTAAGTTTTTTGTATCCATGATTACCACACACAAAGAAAGAGACCTTAAAATTATTTCGTAAAGGATAAAGGAATAAGGATGCTTTACCAGAGTCCGACGCTTGAAATCCAGTTGTCCTTCGAAATCTTGCCTTTGAATTGACCACCTGCTAGTTGTTTCTGCCGAGATGTTGAGCTGGACCACTCTAGTTGTTTCTGCCGAGATGTTGAGCTGGACCACTGTAGGGACGCTCCATTCTTCCCATGTTGCTTTCTCGTAACTAACGTTACATTACACTGATTTGATGATGTTCATCAAAATCCGGCTCGATGCGACCAAAATGTTAAACGTTACGAGAGTTTGGAATGATACTCATTTAGTTGTTTTTAATCTTTATTACACTTATAACATGACGCATGTTGCCATGCTTGGTGGTTGTAGTGGACTGTGTACAGTAAAAGTCCGTTCTTACTTAAACTACCCTCGCCCTTGCGCAGAAGCAGGCGGAAGCTACCAATCACCAGTGTACGCTTTAATTACTAAGAATAAGAAGTTAAGGTACCCAACAATAGTTTTGCCTAAATTTGAAACAAAAGCTCAATATCTCCAGGTTTTTAGTAGCAGTACATTATGTAAAACGTAAATCAATGTATATTATTATAATATATTGTTAAAATTTGGAAGGAGATAATAAATTTCTATTACTACGATTATCTATTATTAAAATATTATTGTAATTAATATTAAATTATTATTATTATAAATACATCTCATATCATAATTTACATTATATTCAAGAGCATTTGGGCAGCTAAAGATGATGTTCTATCAAACCCAAATTTTGTACAGTTACTTACAACCACAAAAGGCACCTATTCCACATATAGGCCATTAAAATTATAAAAATTATATATTATCATCCGATTTCACTCCATCCTAATATACACCAGCGCTTAAAACATAAACTGACCCCTTTTTAAACTAATGACAGTGATAGTGAATGAAAAATAGTGGTGTAACTCAATATTATAGCAATAACAATAGTGAACGGGTAAGTCATTATGGTAATCCCGGTATGTCAATAGTGTTAAATGTAAACTAAGCTAACTAAACCATGCATAGCATTGCTGAACTGGTTAAAATAAATAAAAAAAAATCGAGTATCCATCAATATGTATGCCATTGTTTGGAATATTATCAGTCAGCCAGGTCTCGCAAACAGCCAGGATATCATAATTACTGTTTAAGAGATGGTTTCTAAATAATATAAAGTTATTAATTAGCGAACGTACATTCAGAAGTGCACAGCTCAACCCCTTAGGCATGTGCTCTAGTGATACACCCAGATTAATAAAAAGAGCGAAAGTACAAAGAAAAAGAACAATAAATGCTACGCTTCATACCGCTGCCAATTTCGTAATGATCCACAACAGCAAATATAAAAAAGAAAAAAAAAGAAAATAATTTACATATTGAATAATGCGTAACTACATCAGCAACATAACTAGAATAACAACATTGTAAGTAATAATAAATTTAAATCAGGAATGTATTGGCTGACAATTTGTCAGATCTTTAGAAGAGTTAATAGCTTTCACCGAGTTATTTAGGTTTATGAACACTGTTATGTTCATTTAATTCACTATTCTATTTTTGGTAATTCTATAATTCTAACTACGTTTTCTAACTCAATGGTTTAACTACGTTTTAATTCTGAAGTTTCATCGACGCCAAGATTGTTGTAATCAGCATCAAGAATTTAACCTCGGTTTTTCCCCTTTACAATGCTTCTTTTGTCTCGATGCTTCCAAATACTCTGGTTTTTACAACGTCATGTCTGCAGGCAAATGTTCGAACGAACTTCCAAACTGCAGCGTTGCATTTTTGTCCGCCCAGCAGCGGCCAAATTTTCCCTCCCCGCGTCAGTCGGCATTGAGACCTCCGCCAGACTCCGGCCCTCGAAAACAACATCCATCGGGGCCGTAAATGTGTATGGAGTCGGCTAGCGGACCCAAAGGCAGAAGCACATATACTGTGGGTGCAAACCTATTCGTGACATTTTTGGTGCCGTATCGTTTTCGTTCTTGTGAACCAGAATTACGACCGTTAGTGTCGGATCTAAACCAGTCACGATAGACAATTGCAAAAGTTAGGGAACCCTGAGTGTTCTCTTCTCGTTCCAAACGGATATAAAGGCCCATCTACAATCTCCCGGCGTAGCCCGCCGCTTGAGCCCATCTGTGCCGTTCTCGACGCCTGAAGTCCCGCCTAGCTGACCGATCCTCGTACTTCCCCCTGACGGCTACAACCCTTCAAAGCCTACCTGGGTAATTCTACAACGTGCAAGGTAAAAGCAACTCTGTACCTCGCTTGTATGTTATCAGTGCAAAAGAACGCAGTGCATTTTCTTGATGCAACAAAGACTTCGGTGTCCGACCTACATTTCATGCCTGCAATCTGGTGCTAAGCAACATTAAGTTGCATAATCCATATTTATGCCACTCCACTTGATTATTTTAATATCAATGTCAAAATGTATTTGTGCATGTTTTTATGTGAACTCTACGGATACTGGTAAACGCAGTTGAATGCCTAAATGTCGTAAGCCAGTCCCGGAGAGAAAATCATTCAGGGCGCTCCGAAAACTCTGTCTATTAATTTTAGCCTATACTGTGGATCGAACCTGGTCCTTCTTTACTCATTTTGTTGTATCCGGACCTTCAGTCCAAAAACTTGTCTTTATTACTTAATATATGCTTATAATTTTTATCGCGACTTATTATTGTACACCCTGTATGTAAAGAGAGACCCAGGAAGGTAAGATTAGAGCATCCCGTAAGATAGCAGGCTTTCGCCCTCTTCCCGAAGGCTCTGTATCATTGACACAGGAAGAGGTGGCGCCCATACTTTCTTCGACGTACCCTGTATAAGACTTCGACCTTTTACTTTCCCTCTTATGAGCAAACTCTTGAGAACCACCCCTCCTTCGACTGAGCTACTGAGAGCAACTGCCGTTTTGCTGCGCTAAAACGAGGAACTTCTGCAGGTTTGTATTAAGATTACTTATTCCGACGCACCCTGTAGAAAAGCTTCGTTTGACCCGTAACACATTGCCCGTCTACACACTTTCCGCCGTAAATTTTCCGTAATATTCTCCGTTCCCACACACTTAGCGTACGCTGGTCCTGCTTTCTTAACAGCCACACTTCACTTGCGTATGTCACTGTTGGTCTCACTATTGATTTATACACTCTGATTTTTAAGCTTCGTGAAAACGTATTACTTGAAAAGATATTTTTTAACGCCGCTGCACTTTTGGTCCCTGCCACGATTCTTGCTTTTATTTCCGCACTATTTTCTGGTTTCTTTGTTACTATTGTGCCTAAATACGTAAATGACTCTACTTCTTCAAATTTGTACTGCTTTGTTTCATTCACTTGAATCGTTAGTGACTTGTTCTGCTGGAATGGTTGATCGTTCCATGTCATGTATTTTGTTTTAGTTTGATTTACCATCAGTCCCATATCTTGCGCACTTCGTAGTAGTCTTTTTGTAACATCTTGAATTTCTTTTCTTGTTCTTGCTATGATCGTTAAATCGTCTGCGAAAGCTAAGCACTGATGGAATCGTTGATAAATTGTCCCATTTCTATTCATATTCGCATTCCGTATTATATGCTCTAGAGCGAAGTTGAATAACACTGCTGACAGCGGATCCCCTTGTCGCAGTCCACTCCTGACTTTGAAAGCTCTCGTCAGCATTCCGTTTACTCTGACTTTGTTCTCTGTGTTCTCCAGTGTCATTGATATAAGTCTGACTAATTTACTAGGTATTCCAAGTTGGTGAAGTGCAATATAAAGTTTGTTTCTTCGGATGCTGTCATATGCTTGCTTGAAGTCCAAAAATATAAGGTGCGTGTCAAGTTTGAACTCATAACCTGTGGCCTGTATTTCTCGTAGAGTATATATTTGGTCTATCACTGACCTGCCCCTTCTGAATCCGCATTGATATTCTCCTACTGTCGTCTCCATGTATTTTCCTAGTCTGTTTTTTATGAGCGTCGCTAGTATTTTATATATGACACTTAATAAAGCTATTCCTCGATAATTTTCACATATTTCTTTATTACCTTTTTTATGTATAGGACATATGTATGCTAAATTCCATGATTTGGGCATCTCTTCGTTGCCCCATATTTCGAGTATTATTTTGTGTATTTCTCCGTATAGTTCTTCTCCTCCATATTTAATTGCTTCCGCTTGTATTCCATCCGGTCCCGCACTTCTATTATTTTTTAGACTTTTTATTATATTTACTATTTCTTCGATTTCAGGTGGTTTTTCCGATGGGTTTTCATTGTCTTCTTCCCCTTTTTGTTCTATCTCTTCTAGGTTCTCTAGGTACTCGTTTTCTTGTTGGTTGTTCAATAATTCCTCAAAGTATTCCGCCCACCTTTCACTTACTTCATCTTGTGCGCCGAGTAGTTTTCCATTCTTATCTTTGCAAAAGATTGTTTTTGCCTGGTATCCTTTCTTCTCCTTTTTTATTCCTTGGTAAAAATTCCTAATTTCTTTATTCTTATATTTTTCTTCAATATCCTCCAGCATTTGTATTTTATGTTTTCGTTTTTTTTCCCTACATATTTTTTTACATTTCTTTCTCTGTGTCTCGTATTCACTTTTACTCTCTTCGGTACGCTGTTGTAACATGATCTTTCTTGCTTTCTCTCTTGTTTTGATTAAGTTTTCACATTCCAAACCAAACCATTCCTTTCTCTTTGCGCTCTTCCTTTGTGGTTGTTCGTTTACTACTTTTTTTATACATTCTTCTATGCTTGTAGTTTGTTCAACGTTCTGTTGTTCATTTCTTTTCCTTAGTTCTTCGTTTATTCTGTTTTTGTACCTTTCTTTTTGGGCTTCGTCTCGTATTTGTAATCTTTTGAAGTTGTTTTCTTGTTTATCTTTCTGATGTTTGTAAGTTGGTATCATTTGTTCAAATTTGATTCTTACCATAAAATGGTCAGAATCGGAATCTGCGCCTCTACAAGTTCTAATGTCCGTGATACTTTTCTCATTCTTAGTTTCTATAAGAGCGTGATCTATTTGATTAATCGTTTTTCCGTCTGGGCTCAGCCAAGTTCCTTTGTGGATATTTTTGTGTGCATAGCAGGTACTTTTAATCTTCATGTTTTTATCAATTAGTAGTCTGCCATTTTCATTTGTTTCACAGTGTAGACTGTGTTTCCCAATGGTTGGATAGTAAAATGTTTCTTGCCCTATTTTGGCGTTACAGTCCCCTAGTATCATTTTCACATCATATTTCGGGATTTTTTCATATTCTTTATCCAAGGTATTATAAAATTGTTCCTTCTCTGTCATTTCTGTTCCTTCTGTTGGCATGTGTACATTTACAAGACTTATTTTTTGGTATTTGCCTCTTAATCTTAACCAGCACATTCTTTCTGTTATAGGTGTAAATCCAATTACTGATGACCTTAATCTTTCACTGATTATAAATCCAGTTCCTAATCTTCTGTTGAGTCCACTACTCTTAAAGAACGTGTACCCTTCCAGGTCTGTGGTATCATTATTGTTTTGTTTAGTTTCTTGAACTGCCAATATATCAACTTTATATTTTTTCAATACTCTAATTAGTTGTTTCAGTGCTCCTTCCTCATATGTGCCTCTAACATTCCAAGTAGCAATATATATTTCCCTCATGAACTATAGCGGATGTAAACACAACTTCATTTTGGGTGCTGCATGCAATTATTTCATTGGGATCAAAGGTTTGGGCACTAACCTTGTTGCATGCAGCATTTATATTACTCGAAAGGGAGTCAACCTCTGTTTTTCTCAGCGCAAGTTTGGACTTATACCTTTCGAAGTTAAATTTTGATTTTAAAACTTGTCGTAACATACTATTACTTTCTGCACCCTGACTGGCGTTTGAATTTTCAGCCTCTTCTTCAGAAATATTATCAAATTCAGGGCGCAATAAGTTTCCAGCTTTTACGATCGCATTACTCAAAATATTGACTTTTGCAGGGGGTTTAGAAACAACAGTACATACCTGAGTGGAGGTTGCACTCGGCTGTGAACACACGCATTGCTTGATTTTATCCTTTTGGGATCTTTCGAGCTTAATCCGCTTCACAGATCTCGCGTTGTTAATCACCACACCATTACAACTTTCACAAGACACAGCACTTGGCACAGCTTCCATCGCGTATGGGATCTAAGAGTCGAATGAACTTTCTCAGACGCTGCGGAATTTTATTTGTCCAGACAAGATGACCTACAATACCCGGTTTACCTTGACAAACCTCCATCCCAAAGAAAATCAAAAATTAATGTGGGATAGACTTTCAAGGCCGTACATTTCAAATAATTTTTAAGAATAAATTGGGATACATTTTCAAGGTCACCGACGACATCGTGACTAAAAAAGGGCAAAAACGGGTAAAAAAAGAAAAAAATGGGGCGTTTGGGGAATCAGTAACTCTTTTTTTTACACACGCCCTTCAACACCCCGGTTTACATCCAAAGGACCTTGAAATAACCAACTCCGCTGTTTTTATCCTCCCAGTGATCTTGTACTCAAGGCTAAGGCAAAGCTTGTCGACCTTGTTATCAAGTATATTTCCTGAACCAGGAGTTCTTGTCAAACATTACAAGTTTCAACTTTACACACCAACATGATCTTTCAAGTACAGTTTCGCGATTATACGGTTCAGGTGTCCGGTGTCGACGTGAACCCGGCTGATTTTCTGGTCGGTGCAGACATTACAGAAGCTCCTATGGGCTTCTTTTACACTGTCCCGCCAGATATGGGTGAACTACTGAACCGTTTAGTGTCGGGGCCTGTGGGATATGTTGCATACATACCCCAACGCGTCGGAGGGTTATTGGTGACGCGTGGTGGTACTGGGGGGATCTACTCCGATGAGGAGCTTCGCTCCCTTAATGATTACATATCTATGTGGGAGCAGCAAGAGCTCTTTGACGCCACCACAGTCATCATTAACCACCATGCCCTCGCCAACCAGCAGGATGTTGCCGACCACGACGGCCACGACGCTGTCGCCCCAACACACTGCTCAATTTGCTTTTTTATATCCACCATGGCCGAACAGTTTCGGAACACGTTCTGGTGGATACGGAGATCGTCAGAAAGTGTTCGCCATGTTCTGGCTGGTATGTTCCATACCTGGGGCGACTACTTGGATACACGATGAGGTTGTTGTGTAAAGTTCGCTCTGCTTGTCTTGTATATTTGTATATTTATATATTTGTATATTTCTTGTATATTTCTTTGTGTATATATAAATAATAAATTCTACATACATACATATTTTATTCACTACTGCTCCAACATGTTTGTTTATTCTAGGTCTCCCCCTCCATTCCTATTCTAACCGCAAATCCTCAACAATCTACCACTCCCTGTACGTAAGATTTTAGTTTTCTTCGCGCAGTCAAACATACAACATGTTATTCCTTTACGTTCCAAATGAAGCTATTTATCATGTTCCTGAGAATTCTGAAATTCGTTTTCATAATTTTGACGAATCACCACAACTAGATCCTGACTTGTGCTTCAAATTTCCCTCAACTTCCCACCCCCTTAACACAGTGTTAGCAGACTTTTTCGGAATGAATGTAATCTTCTTTCATTAAGAATTTGGAACGCTATACACCAAACACCCGTATCAATTAATTACTTTACATCGTTATCCGGCACTCTATAATTTGGCCATACGTGTTGCTACATTCGAGAGGTTAAACGAGTTACAACTTGAAAATAGTACCTATAGTGACAGTGACTCATAGAAAAGCTGCGACTAACTATAAACTAGTCCACTATACACAGACCTTGGAACGTGTCAACATGCTTCCTATCAAATTCTTGGTTGTCCTAGCAGCTGTTTATGACGGGGTATTGTATGTAGTACAACCACCACATTCGACTTTCGCAACTATTAGTTTCGACTGAACTGGAAAGAACAATGTGACTTGGAATAAACTGGACACATCAGTTTTGGCTGAAATCCCCGTTTTTAAAACAACAGTGCGGAATTTAACAGAAAATACTGTTTTGACATTCAAAGTCAAATACCATTTTCCTAAATACGCAGTGGATACTAACTGGCAAACCATTTTGTTGAAGTCTAAAAAATCTGAAGTGCAACAAAACATAACTTCTGAGGCACCGAACAATTTCTGCTGCATATCATCCATTATCCTCGGCTCTACTTTATTACTTATATTGTCTATATGTGTTACATATTGTTTCGTATATTGGTCAATAAATTATAGCAATTTGCATTCGTTATTCATGTATCATTTGGTTATTGTTGTTAATTAACTAAATAAACACATTATAATAATTACCAACTGATTGTTAATCCTTATCTAAACCTTTTAAAGTGTGGATACAATTTAGTATAATAAAACATATATAAAAATTACTCGTTTTAATTTGTTTATGACCTTGGTATACAACCTTCACTTCAACGTCATACATCTTGGGTTTGACCTTTGACAACGATCTTGACAGTTCAGGGAGGTAAGGTTTTTGCCTTGACCTCGAATTCAAGGATAATGGGGGGAGCTGCTGTATCCTTGACCTTGAAATTCAAGGTTAGTGGTGGGGGCTGGGCTTAGAACTGTCTAAAATACTCTACTTTGCAATAATAAACTATGAACACTTTCAACACAATTACTTACAGTCCGAACACTATAATTAATTCGTAGTGTACTATAATAAGAAAACGACTGTAGATTTAAACTGTTGCTTGACGAACACTGAAAAATTGATATTTAAGTAAACTGACTAATCCTCCAACACGGCACAGGTAGCAAAACGTGTCCTTTGCTGTAAAAATGTCAGCGACGTCGCCAGTAGTGATACTGTTTTAGGGTTCAAGGAACATTTGCAACTAAAAATAATAGAAGTTCACTTATTTCCTAAAAGTTCGGGATTTTTTAAGGTGTTTTTGTTCTAGTCATTTTTATATAGCGGCACAGAGTTATTACCGAAATTTTTTGTTCTTCTTATTTATGAGACTTTTAAGGAGGATGCTTTTGAAGCGCATTTATTATGGGTTTTTTCCGATGCAAATTTTCTAGTGCTATTTTCCGTTCTATTTTCGTGGCATTTTTTAAAATTCTTGTCGAGGTTTTCTTTTGGTTAGAAGGTTGCAATCAAAATACCCTCCAGAAATGTCGATTACGAATTAACAAAACAAAAATACAACTTAATAGAGCAATAAAACAATTTAGATTATCATTTTATTTTTATTAATTTTACTAAGCGTACTGACTTTGGCAAGGCAGTTTAATTCTAAGAAGTATAATCAAAAAAATCAGGATGTATTTTAGTTCGTTGTTAGGTAACACCTGGTAAGCCACTGGAACCAATACAACCATTGTCATTTGGGAAATTCTAAGACAAACTTATTTTGCTTACGTCTTATCTAATATTACTCATCTCTTTGAAATTTCTATTACGAACTACTGGTTTTCAGTTTACAATTTATGGCATTTCTGGACCTTTGTTATAAGTTTGTATTGTTTGTTGTTTAAATATATATTGTAAATGCATTATTGGTTTTACATTGGCGATATATCGGCTAGCCAATGTTGTTCTACTACGATACTTCATTTATTGGTTAAACATAGGCTTTGACTTTGAATTCTCATATTGGTTTCAACGTGTCTGTCCAATACTGTGCCAACATGCCTAAATATATATTGCAGACGCATTATTGGTTTTACATTGGGGATATATTGGCTGGCCAATATTGTTCTACCACGGTTTTGCATTTATTGGCATTAACTTCGAATTCCTACATTTGCTTCAACATGTCTGTCCAATGCTGTGCCAACATGCTTAAATATACAGGGAATTTTTCTTTTTAGTATACATAGCCTATGTATACTTTTAAAAGAAACGCGTCAAATTCGCCTATTGTGTAGGCAACCAACTATACAGACAACTCAAGCATGCTGTGACGACAGCAATCAAATTAATTCAATGTCAAAAAATAAAATTAGTCTTTATTTAGTATCTTCTTGCGTTTTTTATACAATCATGTACAGTAAAGACGAAAAAGTGGAAATTCTAATGTGGTATCAGAATGGAAACAGCTTAAGAACTGTGAGAGACTTATTTTCACTAAAATATCAAGAAAGACCTATTCCTTGCATTCGAACCATACAAACAATTGTTAGAAAATTTAAATCGGAGGGATGCGTAATAAATTCCCATAAAATAAGAACTAAAACCAATCACCAACAACCATTCGATCAAGACAAAGAAAAACAAACAATCTTTTGTGAAACATTCTTTAATTTGCTGCATGAAAAAGAATACATTTTAAATAAGATAGTTTTAAGTGATGAAGCAACTTTCACAATAAATGGAGAAGTCAATTCACAAAATTTTCGGTGTGTATTATAATTCCTCATCTATCCACTATCCATTATTCTGATAAACTTATTTCTTAGATATCCGTCCCGTACTAACTGCCATTTACAAAACTTAACTCACAGTCAATACACTGGGAAAGTTAACGTATGGCTAGGAATAGTTGAAAATAAGCTTATCGGTCCATATTTTATTGATGGTAATCTCAATACTGCCAAATTTTTAGAGCTATTAAGAAACAACATCATTCCGGCAATAGAAAATTTGAACATCGATGACGTGGTTTCAGATGGATGGTGCCCCTCCGCATTCCACGAATGCTATAAGAAATTTTCTTAACGACAGGTTTCCAGGACGTTGGATAGGAAGATTCGGTCCTATAGCGTGGCCCCCGCGCTTTGCAGATTTGTCACCCAATGACTTCTTTGCTTGGGGATATCTGAAATCAAAAATTTATACCAATATTCCAATACAAAGTATTGATGAATTAAAAGATCGCATACGTACCGAATGCAATAGCTTGAATCCCAACTTTCTTGCGAATGCTGTGCGTGGTTTTCAACACCGGTTAGGTTATTGTTTAGAAGTACAAGGTGGCCATTTCGAATACTTGTTGTAACTGTTGTTTTTATTTTCATTTCCGTTTTCTGTTATTGATATTTAATGTTTTACAATAATAATCGTCGTTGTTGTTCAACTCATTTTGATTTACTTATTTAATATAAACACGGCATCAACATAACCTTCATACTCAAATAATTGACAACTACAGTGATGTTTGTTTCTGATTTTTAGTTGTCGGTATAGTTGGTTACCTACACAATAGGCGAATTTGACGCGTTTCTTTTAAAAGTATACATAGGCTATGTATACTAAAAAGAAAAATTCCCTGTATATTGTAGACGCATTAATGGTTTTACGTTGGCGATATATTGGGTGGCTAATGTTGTTCTACTACAGAATTTCATTTATTGGTTAAATATTGGCTTTAACTCTCAATTCCTACATTGCTGCCAACAGGTTTGCCCAATGATGTACCAATATGTGCTGGACGATAAAATGTTGAGCCAAGGAACAATACATATCCAATATTGAACCAATATTGGTAAAGTATTTGGTGGTACTTGGGATGGTATTGATGAGTGCCATTCGAGTATTATCTCCCAAAAGGTCAGTATCCATCAATCCCATTATTCGATATTTGGTTTTCTCTTCAACCCATTCGTTTATTTCAGCTACAGTTTGGTCTTTATTCTGGAAGTTAATATTTTGTATGTCGGCATCAATGATTTCTCTGCGACTTTTCGGAATTGGTTGCTAACTTGTGCACCATTTTGTACGTAAATTTTGTTGGTGGAACTCAGAACGTAGTTCTCGTTCCCTTTGAAATAATATCTTAATTCCTGAAAAGCTTGTTGGATTCGGTCAGGATTTCTTGGGAGTAGCAAAGCGTTGGCTATTTCTTTGGAGGTTGTACCTTTGCTGCCCGTTAATGTGAGCGGAAGTAGTACTTCTATTGACAGTGGACATACCAAGAAATTTCCAGGTTTGGATTTAGGAAGTTTCTGGGAAATGGTTAAAAGTAAGTGGTCTATAATAAAATTTGATGGATGCTTACCAACTTGTTTGGTAATTTTATTAGGGTTTTGTTAGAATTATTTTTTCGCGTACCAATAAGTGCTATAGTCAGACCAAAAATTTGATGTTTTTGGCAGATGTCATTGACCTATTTTCATTGACATGACTTTTATTAAAATCTGTCCAGGCTAAGTGGTTGTAACCTGAAAACCTTTAGCTAAGCTAAGCAATAGTTGCATGGATTTTGTAAACAGTATGAAAATGGTTGTATATAAGGAATTGTAAGGGTTGACGAGATAAACGTAAGAAAAACAGCTGAACAAAATTTGATTTAAGGTAGGCTGCTATAAGTGGATTGGCAGGAAGTTAACCAGCAAATGGAGCTACACGACCGCTTTAAAAGTTTATGGTCCAAAATATATCGACAAACCTAACAAGTACACTTTAACTATGAAAAGTAATGCGGTGACATATTCTCAACCTAACAAATAGATTAACTGTAATGGAGAGCGTATAGTGTGGGGAGGATTTATATACTGGTCATATAGCGATAGCGTAATACAAACAAGCAATGAGAGAACAGGTTGAAGTTGTCATCATAACAGTGACAGTGACAGTGTTGTCAGGTATGTCACTGTCTTTCGATTTGCTTTCCTGTTGGATATTTAGGTGTCGCTGATATGTAAATCAACCTGATGTATTTGTAGATCGTAGGATGAGTAAGTGAACCGATAGGTACAATATTTTTGTGAGAGCTAAAATTACATTTGTATACCTGGTGACTACGAGATGAGGCAACAGCATGCAACTTTTTTGTGGTTAAACTTATTGTTTTGAAATTTTAAACTAAGATATAACCTTTAAATGCCCAACTTTAAGCATTTTTACCCTTAGTTTTGACTTCCGATTTGGTCGGAACTTACACTAACTTTTTATTTTTAAATACGACTACCTCCCCTTTCTGTATTAATTTCTTTTCTCTCGTAAAATTTGTATTCTACATATCTTACATAATATCAGTCCCGTTTAAGATGCCGAAATTTAAATTGTTTAGTAAAAAATTGATAATATTCACAATTGTTTTTTCCTAAAGTTGGCCTTGAAAACATAAAAATAATCAACTTTAGGTGCTCTTGTTCATTAATTTGTTTAAAAACTTCAGTGTGCCATGAAGAGCATTTAAAAAAATTAAAGGGAGAACTATTCAAATCTTTTCAATTTCAAAATAATTTGTTTAAACACAGAAAGTTACATGCTTACTTCATCTCGTGGTCACCCGGTTTTCTGACTAGTCTCCTGGTAATTATGTTAAACCTTCAGAAGGAATTACACCAAAAATATCATTATACAGCTGCAGGATTTGTAAATTACAAAATAGCATTTAATAAACTAACTGGTATTAAGCCGGTCTCGGTGGTTTAGTGGTGAGCGCATTTGCCTTTAGATCCGAGGGACGCGGGTTCAAACCTGGCTGAGGTCGGCGAGATTTTTCTAGCGGGGAAAAATCTGAAAATGCGCCTTCTGTCGGATAAGAAGTAAAGCCGTAGGTCCCGTGCCACTGCGATGTGTGACACGTTAAAAATCACTACTGGAGTTGGAATTACCCCAGATAGGCAAAATTCTTATTTAGGGTGTACAATGGGCCAAATGTGGCCTAAGTGCATAGAGATGCTTGGAAAACCGCGTCCTAGATTTCGCTCTTTCAAAGCAAGCAAGCAACTGGTATTAAAAACGGCCAATAATTTTTTCTGTAAATTTATTCTAGTATATTTGTTTCTTCCGCGATAGCTCGGTCAATTCTTGCAGTGTTAAAATTATAGCAGCAGTAGCTATACAGCATAAATTACTTTTATGCAATTACAAATAGGAGCAGTACCTATTTCTCATGCAGAACTGAAGTACTTTTCAGTCCAAAAAAAAACACAACCATGTGGACTGTATTATTGTATATTTTCAACTAACTTTCTTGCTTCGAACAAAATACATCTCATCCATATAATCTAACAAAAGAAGGGCGAGAGAAATTCCCTCCACTTTACAGAAAAACACATGTCATAATCTAACAAAAGATTGCGCCTTAGCGGAAGCGAGACCTAGACAAAGACCGCAATTAATTTTAACTTTTGGTCTGCCTATACTGTCAAAAGGCTCTTACTTACTCTTGGTAATAACGCAGATGGTTTACACCCAGTTCGTGTTCCTTCTGGGAAAACCAAACATTATTATTCAATTAATTTTAATAAAATATCAGTTCATGAAGATTCAACAATTTCTTATTGCGTGTCTGTTTAATTCGCCGTTTAATTGTTATATTGCGTTCTTATTTTTAATGTTAACTAAGCAGTACGAAGCGGTAAAATATAAATTTAAATCTAAATTTTGACTTTATGTTAAAGCATTTCAATTTTTAATAGCTCGTTGCAGAGGGTATTGTTCTATACTGGCACATCAACTTTTAATTTTACATTAGTTTGTTGATCTAAATATCGTGCGCAACTTGTATATCATTGCTTACACAATAAATAATGGACAACATCAATATAATCAGAAAGCCAAAAACAGTACTAGAATTAATTTAGTTTAGTCGATATAGAAACATTCTGCAAATAAAGCAATTGGCCTACACTGAACCGTCATAAATTGGCCCCGGTAAATTTGGTTGTACAACCATTTGTAGTGAATATTTTTAATACTACCTGGCTTCCATGAAACTCCATCCGGCAACCATCATGCGAGTTGTAATACGTGCTGAAGGCGCATCTGGGTAAAGAAGCCAAATTGGACGTACACAATCTACACAAGTTATTTCCTGTTTTGTCTAAATCAAAAATTTTCTGAATACTTATAAAAATGATTTTATTTTTAAGTAGCAATCTGATATCGTTATGGCCATGGGAACTATTGTACAGTTGATACGAAAATGCTTTCTTTACATTCAGCTTCTGGGTAGAATTGATGAATGAAGTAATACCGTTCGAATTTGGACAGTTGCCTGCGGAACTTGTATTCGTAATACTCAACCATGCTTTAATCCTAAAAAATGCATTAAAAGAAAAGAAAAGCAGGATTAATAAAATACTTACACCTGATACTCTACGTGGATGACAGAATGTGCCCCCTTTAGAATATATTTGTCGTTTATTATGGATCCGCCACATCTTATACCCGCATTCGAATTATCCAGTCTAGACTTATATAAAACAATCAGAAAAAAGATAAGACAAGATATGAGAAGATGCAATACCGAAACGATCCAAGAAGTAATAGAAAGCAACAAGAACTTGAAGATACTGAAAACTTTAGGAAGTACAGGACGACAAAAGATACATTAAATGACAGACAGTAACGGAGTTGTCAAATATGAAAAGGACCAGATAACAGAGCTTGTTGAAAAATACTAGACCGAACTACACGCATCCATAATACCGGAACCTGACGGAGGAAGTTCCTGAAATTACCAAGGGGGAAATTGAAGGGGCTCTAACTCCGATGACGAACGGCAGAACTTCTGGAGATGACGGCATTACCAAAGAAATGATAGTAATGGGAGCATCGACTACTCTAGAAGCAATTCAAATCCTCATTAACAAATTCCTACAGAATAGAATCACCCCAGATTCATGGAGAAATGCGAGGGTTATATTAATACATTAAAATGGAGACAAATGTAATCTAGATAACTACCGCGCAACAAATCTTCTAGCACATCCTTATAAACTCATGACAAAAATAATCACTAACAGACTATCAAACAAATTAGACGACTATCAATCAGTCGAACAGGCGGGGTTCCGCAAAGGTTACAACATTGTAGAGCATCTACAAACATTACATATACTCATAGAAAAATGTAATAAATACAAAGTATCCTTTCAGCTAGCCTTTGTGGACTACAATAAAGCGTTCGATTTCATAGAATTATGGGCAATCTACCAAGGAGCGAATAACGCAAGGATAGACTCAAGGAAGTCATGAAACAACTGTACAACAATGCAACCATACAAATAAACATATCAGAAGGTATACCGACACGGAAATAAAAGTCGAGCGGGGAATCAGGCAGGGAGACACGATCTCCCCAAAATTATTCACCCTCGTGTGGGAAGATGTGTTCAAGAAATTAAACTGGAAAGAACGCGGAGTGAAGATTGACTGTCGACACTTGAGTCACCTTAGATATGCCGATGACATAGTGATTATAAGCAACAACATGGAAGAACTACAGGAAATGCTGAGAGAACTGAAAACGGAATCAGAGAAAGTCGGCTTGAAGATGAATCTGAATAAAACTAAAGTAATGACAGGAGAAAACACTAGAGTGGAAATAGACGGAAATAAAATCGAGAAAGTAAACAAATACACATATCTAGGACATACAATCACATTTGGCAAGCAAAACCAAACGGCGGAAGTTACGAGAAGAATACGCATGACTTGGGCTGCGGTGAGTAAACTCGACATGGTTTTAAGAAACACAGAAACCCCCATTAGCCTAAAGAGCAAAGTGTTCAATAGTTGTATTCTCCCTGTCATGACGTATGGCATGGAGACAATGACACTTACAATACAATCAGCCAACCGATTAAAACAGACACAAACGGCTATCGAAAGAGCAATGTTGGGAGTCTCTCTGAGACAACACATTCTGAACGAAGATATAAGAAGAAAAACTGTTACGGTTTAAAGTCGCCGAACACTGTATGTGGGCCTGGACGTCCCTAGGTATAGCAGCGGCTACCTGACCAGTGGAGAAGGTCGTGGGTCCTCGAAGAGGGATGTGCGTGGTGCCAGGTAGTCCACTTTACTACTAGGTAGATAACAAAATTCCAACGAGACAGACCACCAAGTTCTCGTTGGGTCCAGACTGTTCTTTTAATAAAAATAAAACACCCAAATAGGCATCGGTAATTATGCATCATATATTCAAGATAAACCCTGCCGAATTCGATACCAAATTACCCCATTCAACACAGCACAAATAACAATCTTAATACAATATTGAATTATGATACCCGTAAAGGTAGTGAAGGTAGAAGTGAACTGTGACGTACAAAATATTATAAATTAATAACAAAAGCGAATGCTACCAGCAAATAGCTTTTAATATTGAGAATCATAAACAAAACTGTACAAATTACATATATCACACTTATGTGTGAGAATTATATATTATATATTATATATATTGAGATGAATGATAGTGACTGATAAAAAATAAATAAATGAAATTATAATTTTAAACTTGTTTAAACAATTTTCTTTTAATAACATAACACTTCATATGTATCTTTAGATGTTATGAAATACAATTTTTACATTGGGCGCCAGGCTAAATATGAAATAGCCGATATAAGTTAATTCAATATATACCAAATTAATACCACGGTCGTTAGCTCGGTACAGCATAAAAATCACCTCAGTTAGTCGGTTCTGATTGGGCTAAATTTACTTACTGCGCATGACATACATTGGTTAAAATGAATTTCTTTAACTGTCTTGTTCTCATGTATTCACAATCAGCTTGTGCTAAATGAATAGTTTTTCTATGTAAACCAAAACACTTTTAAATCATTCGCAAAGGTAACAATTGAAGTTCACAGGTACGTGTACATATCCTTCTTATTGTTATTATTAAAATCGTACCTTATTGGTAATTCGCTTGACTTACTTTGGAAGTTCTAGGAGTAACAGCAATCGAAGTTTTTCAAAGACGCACCCCAGGAAAGCAGTCCTTGAAGTCTCAGGAAAATTTTTCTACAGGATACTTATTTTTAAGGATAGATCTTCACAGGTAAGTTGTTTATTTACGTAGATATACAAACACTTAGTCATATGACATTAAAACTTTTATTATTTATGAGCAATAGCGTTTTAAAACTAATTTAACGATTTATTTTACCAAAGCACCAAAAATTTTACGTTCATTCTTCTTTTTTATTTTATAAACATTAATAATAAATAAAATCTCTATAGATACAATGCATATAGACCAGAATTTTGCAAGCAAGTAACTTTGATTTTAAGATTAATTTTTAAATACAAATTTTAACATATAAATTAATTATAAAGTTGTTAATATATTTCTGACGCCACTTTTAACACATAATTTGATTTCAGAAACACAATCTGCACTTCTCAAAGTTCTATTTTTCATCCATTTCAGATCTCCAAACTGCCACAAAAAAAATCCTTCCGGACAGCTTCAATTAATTTCATTTATGGTCATTAATGAATTAAAATCCTAGAGCTGGACCTGAATTCCATTTATAGGCAAGTCATGTCACCTTTTATAATATTTTGTTGTGTTGGTTACTTTTTATAAAGAAGATTTTAAATATAATTCACTCTTTGTGTACAGGACACCATAGCATATGCCTCAACTGTAATTTCAATCGAACAAGAAACAACTCTGCTTTTATGAGAATCTAAAGAAACCTTCCACAAAAGAAACAACCCTTAAGATGTGATTTAATATGCATGTATCCTTTATTTATATAAAAATAATTAATTACGCTACGCAAAAAACCATCTCAATATAATTATATATATTACATAAGTTGTTGAAACAACACAAAGGGCACACTTCAAACATAAACTGTAAAAGAACTCTTATCAGGGGTTATAATATAAATTTTGGTAATTGCTGTATAACCTTTAAATTCTTAAATTCGCTGGTTAACTGACCAAGACGAAGGATACAAGATAGTAACAATGAATTTATAAAATATGAATGCAACAAAGAAAGGAATTAAATGTTATCGAATCATCTAAGTTTCTTTTTATAAAAATTTAAACAACTTCAACAATTAAATGACAAAGTAACATGAAATGAACAGTAAGGCCTAAATTTAACAAAGCACTTTCAAACGGACCCACCTTTCCACATAGAAGCACTTGCTTATTTTCTTCTGGTGTTGGTCAAATTCACGAGATGATATTCAGATGACACTCCTGCTCCCTGTTGAACTTGAACTTCAGAATGAAAGTTCATCACTTGTCGCTTTTTTCCAAACTTCCTCGCAGAAAAACTTTGGACTGAGTATCTTCGTATTCGTAAAATCATTTCACAAGGTAATTAACCCAAATATTATTTACTGCTTAATACTTCAGATGTTCAAATATACCAATAAACCCATAAATGCGTTGCACCTTTATATTTTCTTTTTGTCCAAATTGTAGATAATTCCTAACCTTGAAGTTTGTTGGCGTTTCGAACGTCAAACGCAGATACAAACAAAACATGTCAAAAAAATAACAATTGAAGTCTACCGACGCTACTTTGATGCTCCGTCCAAATTCTTGATTTTCGGCTAATTTATCAAATTTTATCCATTTCTCACACAGACAAGTAACAAATAACGGTGATTTGAATCGTAACACTTAATATCATAGCTTTATTCAAACAGGAAATAACAACCACACTAAATTGCAATTTTAATTGACTCGCCAGACGAGCGTCTGTTCACGTTGAGATTTTAATGGCAAATCTTTGTTGTTTTTTCCTTGTGACCATGTGACTTCCTCAACCAATGGGAAAGCAGAATGAAATTAACACAAAGTAACCAAATCTTCGATTTCGGGTATCTTAGGATTTTTGGGTTGTTAATATGATTTTGGAGTATTTTTTAGAATTTCTGGGGTATTTGTAGGATTTTTATACTTGGCACATTACGTTAGGTAATGTAACCTTTTTTCTTCATTCATTAATATTACCGTCCCTCCCCCGCAAACCGCTTTCGCATTACTTTAGGGGAGTGCGGGCGTCCTTTGCATACCATCCATTCGTGCAACATGCACCCTAAACTTAACTAAGTGAAATACCGTGGCCTCAGCCGGGGTGCGACTGCGCGGCCTATCGGACCGCATTTCACAGTGAGCTCGACTAACAGCTCATATTCGCACTGCCCTATCGAGGCCTCTAGCTAACGTAAACTTAGAATTAACTAAAATAACAATAAAACATCTTACATAAATAATAAATCACACAATTGTTGTAACTAATATTAACTATAGGGACCGCGGTGGTCTAGCGCGAGAGTGCATTGGCCACTCGAGGTCACAGTAAATGCAGTCGCTCCGTTGGGGCGATCGAATCCCGACTGGGGCGACCGCATTTGCTTAGTTAAGTTTAGGGTGCATGTTGCATGAATGTTTACTATGTAAGGGACGCCCGCACCCCCCTGAAGTAATGCGAAAGCGGTTCCGGGGGCGGAACGGTAGTATGAATGTGTGAGAAAAAAAATATAAATATTAACTATACTTGACTGTCGGACTGGGAACTCTTTTGCACACATAAGAAACAATGGCTTGTCAGTTTCTCAATTACCCTTATCAAGATTATTTAACTTAATATTACAATATGGTTCTGAGTATGGTAACGCAAATAATGATGACGTAACAAAATATAATAATTTAGAATTTAGAATTCTAGAATGGGGTTCGTACCAATATATAGAATATCTATATGTATGTACAAGTACTTCACTTTTACTACATCGAGGCACTATTTTTAGCCCTTATCAAGAAGACTAAAATGCAAAAAAAAACACGAGATAAAACTTAAATTCACTATAAAGGTCAACTTAGCCTTGAAAAGAAATGCAATAATTCAGATGACGTTTGTTCATGTTAGTAGTGTTTATAAGCAACACATTAATAAGTTTCTGGCGTTTGAATTTGATTCTGACTTTTAAAACTTCGATTTTGCAATGACGTTTGTGTTGAAAATCCGTTCCAGTTTGATCAGCGGGCGGTCCTGCAATTTTTATGCGCTGATGGTGTGCAGCCATTACAGATTCATACGCGAATGCAAGCAGTGTATGGAAATGCATGAATTGCGTTTCCAACTGTGAAGGAATGGTGCCGAAAACTTAAGAATGGAAAAGAAGGGACTATGGATGAGCCGCGACCAGGTGCACGGTGTACTGCGTTAACAGAAAATGATGTGGCATGTGTGGAAGGCCTTATTAGAGAATATCGTCGAATTTCAATTAAAGACATTTCATAAATTGTTGGTGTGAGTGTAGGATCTGTCCATAGTATTGTTCCTAATCTGCGTTACAGCAAAGTTTGTTAGCAATGGATTCCTTGGCTCTTGTCTAATCAACAAAAATGCTTGCGAATGGGCATATCTCTGCAACACCTCACAGACTATAGGCAAAATGGTGATTTCTTGTGTCAATAATTGCTGCTGTCGAAAGTTGGTGCCATTACTACGAGCCATCCAGTAAGTTATCGTAGATGCAGTGGAAACATTCAAGTTCACCACCACCGAAGAAGTCTAAAGCACAACTCTCTACAGGCAAAGTGATGTTAACATTTATTTTCGACCCTGAAGGACTCTTGTCGATAGAGTCTAAGGAACCTGGAGTTTTGTACAAATTTGTACAATAAAACTTTGAACAAGCTTCATCAAGCAATAAGACGGAAACGTCCAGGAAAACTTACGTGTTGGAATCATTTTGCTGCACGACAATGTTAGGCCTCATGTTGATAATGTGGTAAAAGAATATCTTCAACGAAAGAAATGGAGCGTTCCAGAGCAACCACTCTATATCCCCGATCTATCAGATAGCTGTGGAAGACTTCTTCAATCAGTAGCCACAAAAATTCTATGAGCAGGGTATACGTCGGTTAGTAAAACAATCGGAGAGGTGCCTTAACTGTGACGGTAATTATTTGTAATAAATTATTGAATAAATTTTTTAGAAAACAAAGCTGAATTTCAATTTTTTTTTTTTTTTTAGGAATCGTGGAGTTGCCGAGGGCAACTCCAAGATTCCCATCCCTCCCAGCTTATCCCGGCTCAGCACATTTCGTGCTATTCACAGGTCTAACATGCCCCACCCTTGAAAAACCCCATGCCCCAGACACCACAAACACCCTGGGAAAGTGCAGTGCTCAGGATTCGAACCTGAGCGACTTTGGTAGAATAACTCCGAAGCCAAGCGCTGAGGCCATTACTCTACCGCGGTCCCCTGAATTTCAATTGAACACACCTTGTACATACAAAATTTTTAAAAGCAGTCATTCGGAAAAATAGCAATACAAATATGATTTAGATGTGCATCATATGAAAATGAAAACTAGAACAAACATCACTGCTACATGGACACATGCTAATTAATTCGATTCATAATACTAACGAGAATCACGAATTTCCTGTTATTCTAAAATACGTATCACGCTAACCATGTCTGCTCTAGTAGTTTTTGCAAAGTAGAATAATGTTTTATTGATTTTGATTACAGTAATCATGAATCCTCGTTTGCCTTTGTTCTTATTTGTTTTCACGGGGGTTTTGATGGTGAGTTAGTCACAGCCTATTTGAAATACACATAACATCTGTGATTTATTTCGTTTTCTAATTTTTTAGTAGGAACAGCATCGGTTTACAGTAAAAATGGAACGATTTGAATTAGTGTCGTATAATAAGTCTTTCTATGATTCTGTAAACCTGACAACCTATAAATACAATCGCACTCAAGCTTGCCTTAATGTAACTGCGCTCTTCAAAGTAGCTTTTGGAAATGACTTAAAGGTGAGATACAAAGAAAAGTTATAAAATAAATTAAAATGTTTTGCAGATTGAAATCCAAGGTTACAAATTTGCCAGTAACGAGTACCGAGAGTTTCCGATTAGGTTTGCATTTGATTTTTGTGAAACGGCAAAGAAAAATGACTTCGGGGTGGGAAAGATGTTTAAATGTGGTAACATGACGGGTTGTCCTCTGAGAAAGGTAATTTAAACAAAATTTTGACGTATTTTTGTAAAATAGCTTATTCGCCAACAGATAACTTATCAGATTTGCAATTGGTTTCCTGACGCTTCGCGATTTCCACCACATATTCCCGCAGGAAGTTATATGTTAGACGGAAAGCTTTTCTATCACTCTTATGAAACTATGTTTGTACGAGGTTACGCCATAATTGATTATCCTATTCCCTATTAAATATAAAAATAATATCTGAATTGGTCGAAGTGTAGATTTGACTTGGTTTAGTTTAGAGAATGTATAAAATAATAAAACAAATTCTTAAAACAGAACTAAGTAATCTTATAATTAGATAAGGGGGAAAATATGATAAATTACAAAAAGAAAACGCCAGATGTAGTCTTACGGAATATCAGGCCATCCTCACACGGGTGCAACCGTAGTTTCTGGAACCGCAGGACATACCTTAAGCCTTCGATGAAGCTCATTTTAAAGATGTACCATTGGATTCAAGTCAGGACTCAATGCAGGTCATTTTATGGCTATAATTCTCAGTTCCCCGAGGAAGTGTATGCTTAGGGAGGCTGTCCAGAGTCTCCTGCTGCAAGAAGAATCAGGGTCTTATATCTATTGCTGCTGGTACCATATGGTCTACAAGAATCTCTTCTACGTTATTTAGTTGAACTTCTACAATGTTAGTTTTGTTGTCTAAGCTTATGCTTGTCTAAACTAAATATGTTGGATCCACTTTCAAACTTATTGGTATCTTCCACTATCCCTTCGGTATAACATTCCCCATGACAAGCCGCCACTAACTCGATCATCACAACGGCTAAGGCGAAACCTAAAACTCATCCGAAAAGCGGACAGACGACAATTGGACCCTGTAGATTTGTTCAAAAGTAATCATTAATCTTGATTTTCTGTGCTCTCGAGTTAAACGCAGTTTGTAAGCTGGCCTCCGGAATCTTAAACGATTTTCCCGCCACCTATTTTTCGTAATTCTAGTGAACCTTCGAAGTTTGCTTTGATGTGTCTTAAAGGTATCTCTACGTAGGACATAACTGATATCTGACGATTTTTCACGTAAATCTTCCTGACTTTCTACGCAAGTTTCGCAGACGTTCTTTTTAACTTTATCCCACAAAAAGAAATCTAATGGAGTAAAGTCCGGACTACGTGGTTAATTTGTTACGGAAAGTTTGATCTTGGTAGTTTCTTACAATTTTATGGAAATCGGCAGGTGATCCGTCATTTTGAAACCACATACACTGTCTAACATAAAGAGTAATATCTTCTGAAACTTCAGGCAAATCAGTTTCTAAAAATTTAAATACATTTCTCCATTTAAACTGTCCTCAAAGAGGTTGGGACCAACGATAAATTTGTCAGCGATAATCTAATCTAATCTGATCTCATGTGGGTTATCTTCCGAATAGAAATTGCAGTTATGTCTATTTACTAAACGTCGCTTCGTCAGATATAGAATATTTGTTAAAAACAGTGGAGCAGTAATAACTTCGTTTCGTAAAAAGTGCCAGAAATTCACTCGACGTGGGTAATCATCCTCAGTAAGGTGTTGCGATAGTGTGACGTGGTAAGGATGAAACCGGTTTACTTTTAAAGTGTTAAATACTGAACTTTGGCTAAAGCCTACAGTTCTTGCAACCGTTCGTTGCCCTATATGGGAATTACCAGTTACTTGTTCAATGACTGCCGCTTCTACAGTTGTGACATTCGTTATCTCACCTTTCGCTTGGAAAACTGTCCATATTGCCGCACATTTCTTTCCAAACGTCTAAAAAAGCATGATGTGATGGAAAGAGTGTATCCGGGTATCTTTGTGCGTATCGACTTACCGCCAAGTACGCCGTTCCTCTGCGTTTTTCGAAAATCAACATCATATCCTTTTTATCGCTGTTAGAATACATTAAAACTGATTGTTGTTACCACAAGAATCTACAGAAATCAACCACTTTGTACAGAGGTTTGTTAAGTTTTGACAAAGCAGTAGTTGACATTTGCCTGTCCAAGGAATTTTAATGTAAAAAATATTTTTATAGCTAAAAAGAAAGAAAAGAAAAGTACTATGTATTTCACGCACATGTGAGAGATGTAGCCTACCTACTTGTTACAAGATCAAAAAATCACATTGCATATGAAAGCCTTCTTACAGTTTGATTTCAACGACTATTTGTCTTTTATGACATTAGTATATTCGTTTACTATGTGTATTTCTGGTTTGTATACAAACCTCCACCAAGCTTTCATTATGTTATGTTATTACTGTTAATATGATTAAAACACACAAATTTGCAAATATCAGTGCTGCCGTAGGAACGATGAATACTGTTTGTCCTTCATCCGAATTTCAACATTTTACATGTTGTTTTCAAAAGCATTTGATATAAACATTTGTAGCTGGGGCAACAGCACACTGGATCTCGATTTTGGACTTGGCTCTGGTCTTCTATTCCAAAGCTTCCAATAGCGGGTAATTCATGACATGCAAAATGTCGAAATACGTATATAGCACAAAAAGTAAATAAATCCTGTTGAAATTGAAACTGTTATTATTATTAAAATATTAATATGATTTCAAGGAAGTAAGGTAAGAAACAATTAACACATGTAACCGAAAACTAACCACAATAGGTCCCTGCAGTTGTTAATGGCACAGCGAACTGCTACGCCCAATCAGAATCCAATTACCACTTATCTTCCGTCCACATCCCAGTCATTATAACTTTCAGTTCAACGGTCATTAGAAAGGAACTCCCACTAAAGCTCTGCACCAAACATACTAACTGGAACCTCTTCCAAAGTTAACTAGAAAAAGAAATTAATCTTGCCATCAAAATAAAAGATGTTCAAGATATCGATGACGCAACACAATATCTAACAACAGTTATACAAGAAGCGGCATGGCAAGCCACGCCCAACGCAACAACCATTCGAACTGGAACAAACAACATTCCCTTCATATACGAGACCTCATCGCCGAGGAATGAAGGACGAGAAAAAATGAATGAGAACAAAAGAAACACAGGACAGGACATTGTACAACAGGCTAACATATAAATTACAGAAAACGCTAGCAGAAGTCCGCAATGAAATCTTTAGGCAATACATCACCAACCTATCACCTGATGATAACTCTATATGGAAGGCAACAAAAAAATTCAAACGACCAACTGTAATGTACCTCCCATAAGGAAACCCGACAATACCTGGGCAGATCGGACACAGAAAAAACAAACACATTTGCTTAACATCTTGACAATGTCTTCAACACACCTCAGCCGCAAAATAATAATGATGACAGTGCAATTGAATCGTTCCTTGATGCCTCGTGTCAACTGTCGCTGCCAATCAAACCTTTCTCGCCAGCAGAAATCCTTCAGCAAATTATACCAACGAATACCCGAAAAGCCCCCGGATATGACCTACTAGTAGGTGAAGTATCAAGAAATCTTCCAAGAAGAGCAATAATTTTAATTACTACAATATACAATAGCATCATACTAAGGCTTGGTTGCAAAGCGTGGAAAACCACCCACTTTTAAATATTTTTGTACAATTGCCGTAGAACACGGCAATGGCAACACGGGTTAGGTTCTACGCTACTAGAAGCTTTCAGAATTGAGAGCCACCTGGCGTCTTATAGTTTAAAGGGAATAGCGGCTAACGGCGAGATAGTTCTGATAGTTTACGATAGATGGCTCTAAGTACACTTGCTACTAGTCAGTATTCATTACACCTCCTAGCTTGCAAAAAACTGATACTGAATTGATACGTCTGTCTTTGTGTCGGGGCGGAATGCTAATTCAGTTTGCGGAGAGGAGTCATCTGACCGCACTACGCGGACAAAATGAAATGCCTAAAGTATAAAGGAATAGTGAAAGATATAAAATAGTAAGAAAAAGAAAAGAGTCAGAAAAATAGGTAGATAAATTGATACAAGTCAATGTAGGAAGAAGTCGTGCAATACCCGATGCAATATATACAACTGCGAAGAAAATGGATGTAGAAATACTAATAGTAAGTTAACCAAACGCGAAGATAGTACACAACGTAACTTGGCTGACAGATACCAAAACGGAGGCAACAATTACAATCCGTAATCCGAAAATAAAAGTCTACGGAGCGAAACAGGGAAATGGAAACGGAGAGTTTCCGATCAGGTTTGCATTTAATTTTTGCGAAGCAGAAAATAAAAATAAACACTTCGGATTCGGAAAGATGTTTAAATGTGGTAATATCACGGGCTGTCCTCTGAGAAAGATATAAATTAAATACAATTTTATTGAATTTTGTAAAATAGCCTCTTTTTCAATGGACAACTTATCATATTTGCAATTGGTTTCCCGATGGCACCCGATTCTCACCATATATTCCGGCAGGAAGCTTTATGGTGAAGTGAATGGGGATTGAAAATGCAAAGAGCAACTCCTAACTTTTTCCAAAAACTATTATTCACCAACGAGTCAAACAGACGTTGTAATACTCATCATTATGCAATAGAAAACCCAAGAATTGTAAGATGATGGACAACAAAAATGGACTGTAAATGGTTAGGGAGGTATGAATGGTGCAAAGTATTTGTATTTCTTGAAAAAAATTTGCCACAACTCCTGCAAATTGTCCCTCCAAATGTAATGGAAAATATATGGTTGCAACACGACAGTGCTTCGGAAAGAAATATATGAGTCGTGGTGGTCCCATCAGGTGGCCATCTAGATCGCCAGACTTGACAAAACGGATATGTCAAACATATTTTGTACCAGATCCCTGCAACTATAATACAGAAGATATGAGGCAATGCATAAAAAGCTGTTTTTAGTACAATTTCCGTTGAGTCCGAACAGTAAATATATCGTTATTGAAAAAACTCAGAACAATACGGAGATCACATTGAGCTTTTGTTATAAATAAATATTTGAATTGAAATAAAATTGTTTTTCTATCTCTGTTATTAATAATAAATGTTATCACTAAACTTTAATATATCAAGGGTTGGTAATGAAAAAGTAAAAATATCTCTGAAAATATTGATTTTAGGTAGAGGATAATATTCATAACACTTGTTGAGAATTAAAGCCCGAATTCAAAAATATAATAATATACAGAGTATTCCATTTGAAAGAAACGAATTGAATTAAATTAAATTTCTGCTTGCAACCACCATGGCCAGCATTTTAACAGGAACGTCCCATTTTTGGGCACAAACTTAAAAGGAAGAGGACGCCAGAGTTTCTCAACAGCGGTCATTAAACAAATTGAAAAACGGAAGAAAAATCCTTCACATTTACATAACGAATTCAAATATTATCCTGTTTTATTAAATTCCGCAAGTTTAATTACGTATTCTGCCTCCAAATAAAGTGGATTTTGTAGCGAGAACCATTTAAAATCAAATTTGGACTTAAATCAATATACTTGTGCTTAATAAGATTTAATAAGCTTCGTTTATAAATAGCGTCAGGATACCCCTGAGACCTTCAACCTTGTTCTTAAATTTATGAAGATGGCGCTGTTTACAATTTAAATATTAATATGTAGGTGCAGACACTTCTCCTAATCTCCTAAAAGGTGATGCGTAATGGTTGTTATGAAGGAAAGCATACAGGTGTGCCTTAGCTGTTTCAGTACTTGACCTTATCTCAAAAAAATCCGTATGTATAGCTTTCCTTTATGCCAACCATTACTGAACACCCCGTACAAACCATTAAAAAAATTTTATTTCTAGAGACAGCATTGTACATAATTTAATTATTGACCAGGACAGATGGTCTCTCCATTAAATTAAAGCGAAATAGGTTTTTCGAATATATTCATAACTCCTTTGAATTATATCGCGAAAGAATTCGGATATTGTACAACATTACAATGAAATAGAGCGGGCAAAATAAATAAAAAGGGCCGTAAAACGCGACTCTTACTTCGTAAATTCTCCAGTCGAGCATTTTACGGTCCCGGTTTTTATGGTCCGTTAGAACTTAATATTACGGCACCTACTCTTCCCTAACCTCACTTAATTTTAGCACTCCGACTCTTTCTCGCGTATACTTGCGAAATTATCCACCTAGTTTCATTTTATTTGCTGCCGCTTCTTGCAGAGTTTAGCAAGGTGTGAAAATGAAGGCGAAGAAAGTAGATAAATATTATAAATAGCGCCATCTGAGGAGTAAAAAATAGGAAATCCTTTGTTTGAGCCTTCTTAAACGTAATAGAGTAGAGAAATGCGTATACTGAAAACCCTTAATAGTAAGTTTAGAAAGAGTTAAAAATCTTAAAAAAGAATAAGCTACCAATAAGCTTCACTATAAGAAGTGCCTTAAATGCATACTCAAACAAATATCACAGACATTTCTAGTTACTGTGATAATAATATTCAAGTCACCATACATTTTAAATTAAAATTTACAACTAAAATTGCTGTCTTCATGTAATTCTTATAAACGGTAAGGCTGTGGACTGTCACAGTTTTCCAATTTCCCATGGTGCTTGACACTCCTTTCATGGATTACATCTTGTATATATGGTATCTTAAGGTCTGCTTGAAGAGTGTGATTTGATGTGATGTGATTTTTCAACTAAAATTGCTGTCTTCATGTAATTCTTATAAACGGTAAGGCTGTGGACTGTCACAGTTTTCCAATTTTCCATGGTGTTTGAAACTCCTTTCATGGATTACATCTTGTAGATATGGTATCTTAAGGTCTACGCGAGGAACGTGATTTGATGTGATGTGATTTTGCAACTAAAATTGCTGTCTTCGTGTAATTCTTATAAACGGTAAGGCTGTGGACTGTCACAGTTTTCCAATGTTCCCTGGTGTTTGAACTGATATGGTATCTTAAGGTCTACGTGAGGAGTGTGATTTTATAGGATGTGATTTTTCAATTAAAATTGCTGTCTTCATGTAATTCTTATAAACAGTAAGGCTGTGGACGGTCACAGTTTTCCAATTTTCCATGGTATTTGACACTCCTTTCGTGGATTACATCTTTTACATATGGTATCTTAAGGTCTATGTGAGGAATGTGATTTGATGTGATGTGATTTTGCAACTAACATTGCTGTCTTCATGTAATTCTTATAAACAGTAAGGCTGTGGACGGTCACAGTTTTCCAATTTTCCATGGTGTTTGACACTCCTTTCGTGGATTACATCTTGTACATATGGGATCTTATAGTCTACGTGCAGAGTGTGTTTTGATGTGATGTGAATTTGCAACTAAAATTGCTGTCTTCATGTAATTCTTATAAACGGTAAGGCTGTGGACGGTCACAGTTTTCCAATTTTCCATGGTATTTGACACTCCTTTCGTGGATTACATCTTGTACATATGGTATCTTAAGGTCTACGTGAGGAGTGTGATTTTATAGGATGTGATTTTGCAACTAAAATTGCTGTCTTCATGTAATTCTTATCAACGGTAAGGCTGTGGACTGTCACAGTTTTCCAATTTTCTATGGTGTTTGACACTCCTTTCATGGATTACATCTTGTATGTATGGTATCTAAGGTCTACGTGAAAAGTGTGATTTGACACGTACCAGGGCGCGTCTGTTATCATTCTGAGTATTTTCGACTGGCTTGTTTGTATCATAGCTAGGTTGGAGTTGCTTGCACATCCCCACAATGTTGTTCCATAAAAAGGTTAGATGTCTCAAGGTTATGAACCAGTCTTTTTCCTAAAAGTTGTTTAACGCAGAATATATTGATCGGCCTGCTAAGAGCTCATATTGTTCTTCTACATCTAATATCATCATCATCATCATTATCATCATCTCCATCTCTATTCTGTTTTACATAATTTTGCCAAAAAGCCTCGCCATGGAATTAATTACGATTAATCCTCTGTAATTGGAACAATTGCTGCGATCGCCGTTTTTGTATAAACTGGATATGCTTTCTTCCATTTGTGTGGTAATTCTTCTCCCGTTAGAAACATGTTACATACGTAGTTGATAAGTTGGAATAATATTTCAGGCCCCTGTTTAATAAGCTCTACGGCAGTTCCACCGGGTCCACGTACCATACCATTTTTCATAATACTAACCGCTTCCTCACATCTTCGATAGTCATCTGTGCTCGATTTATCTCATTCATCGTTATTGTTAACTATAATCTATCATATATTTTGGTCGATCTTCGGTCAATAATTCCTGGTAATACTGTATCCACTATTAAATTGGTATTACTTGTAATTTAGTCCACTCCTTTCTATCGGTCCTGATGATTTTAACAGTCCTTCAGGCTTCTCTAGATCTTGTAGTACTCAGATAGTTGTCTACTATTTGGCTACTGACTTAATTTCTCTGTAACTACGAATATATTGGTGCCGATCGTGTATGTCTCTAGTTGTTAGCCACTTTTGATACAATTGTTTTCTTTCTTGTATAATTTTCCCTATCTCAGCATTCCACCAACTGGAACATTAACGGGTTTTTGATTATCACCAAGTACTTCTTTAGCAGCTTCATCCATTTTTTTCTCTAATATGTTACGTTACGTTATCAAAATGTTAAAATAACTTCGCGTTGCTTACTCGAGAGAGAGTGGTGGCCGTTTCTCCTATGTGTCTTACACTTTTTCTCTAGGAAAGGTGCTCTTGGGCAGAAGGAACACAGTTGTTTGTCATTGCTTTCAGAAAGGAAACGTGTAAAATTCTAAAGTTCCTAGGGTTAAGATTCAACCCATGTTCCTCGTCACAACAGAGTTGCTACCTTGGGTTTTACAAAAAACTTTACATGTGTTTGTGCATTAATATAGGGTCTGTGCCTGTATTTCTTTTGTTATGTTCATTTTTAGCTGTTCCAAATTTCTGGGCTTATTCGCATACATCTTTAAATATCCCCAAAAAATAGTCTAGAGCAGAAAGTTCCGGAGATCTAAATCAGCTGGTCACGGAATGGTACCGTTTTTTGAAATCAGCCTATTTCGAAAAAACACACACAAAAGTATACATACTAATTTTCGCAGTACGACTTGTTGCGGCGCGTTGCTGAAACCAGTATTTTTCAAATTCATTTTTAATGTATGGTAAAATGAATGGTTGTAACATTTCAACGTACTGCGCAGAAGCATCCATTGATCAATTGATTTTTTTGGACTAGCAGTGATTGAATTGCTAACCCTTTCGTTGTAAAGATCATTGCAATCAAAGCATGGTGTTCCATTTGAGTGTTTCTCCACAATTGACCGTAGATCTTTCCATTTATGAATCTAAGACTCTTTCTTTTAAAAATGCGACCGGAATGAATAGTTGCTTAGCTTTTCTTTTATTATTGAAATAAAATGGGTAATGCATTATGCCGGACAAAAAAAAACCAACAAAAGTTTTCATATTTTCCAGCTATATTTTTATAGCAGATCGAAGTTATACAAAACGAATAACGTACTTCTGAAAAGCCAGTAATATCAAACATCATATATTTCTGGAGTTTCCAAATTGTGTTACTGAATTTTTGTTGGACGTACTTTACAAAGTCTGTTAAATTTAACCCAACAGGAACTTGCATTCATTTTTAAAACTTTTTCGTTCCAAAACACAGTATATAAACTTGATTATATTTAATAAAATACGTTCTTGCTAATTACAATGCTAATGGTTGGACCACCTCTTGTTTCAGAATGAAAGCGCTCTGGGAATTTTATTGTAGTTATTTCTGTTTTCTCACTTCCAACGAAAATCTCTTTTCGTTAGAGAAGTTGTCCGTTAAAAAATATTGAGAGACAGCTATCTCTGTTAGTGTGAAGGTCACGTGTACGCATTTTAACTCATTCGCTCGTGTAGACCACACTTGTAGTCACTCTACAATTTTATTCAGTTTTAAATCAAGATACCTTGAATCTATTCTCTTCGGCGAGAAGCCATGATGGCAGTATCATTTACGATAGCATTCGCCAAGGTTGGCAAATCCGTTGTATGAAGCAGATATAAAACTGGCCCGTGTGTGCTGCCTTGTGCTACTCCTGATTGGATTGAGTGGAGTGCTGTGTGGGTTCCTTGATGTGTCACAAAGAAGTACCTGTTAGTGAAGTAGGAGCTCAACACCTGGTAATGATTATGACGTAGTTTTTTTTTTGAATTTGCACAAAAAGCCAACATGTTATACTTTGTCGAACGCCTGTGAGACATCAAGGAAGGCAGCAGAATAATATCTCAACGCTTCTAGGTCAATTCTGATCTTAGTAGTCACTCTATAGATTTGCTTTACAGTCGAATGTTCTTGCCTGCAGTTTTGGTATTTGGTCTGTAAGTAGTGGCATGATTTCTTTTAGGAAGAGTTTTTGCAAAGATATTTGACATTATGGGCACTCGACGAAGAAGCCATATAACGGGACGACTGTTTTGTCCTTTTCTGGTTGTCTAGTCAATATAAATTGTTGAACCAGCAAACAAGGCGATATTCACAACAAATAATTATTCTCTTGATGTCAGGAATATGTTGTAATTTAAAACCAACCCCGTTTGACCTTGAAAGTCATAACCACAATTCAACAGATAAAAGGCTGAAGTATAAATTATTATTGACATAAATGAATTTAAATAACAATTTTTGCAAATTCATCTGTACATTCCCTTCTAAATTTTGACAATTTATCAAGTAAATAACAATGGCAGAAGAAACAAGCTATCGGAGTTTAAACTATCAACATACTTTTCGAATAAACCAACCTTGAGACTGTAGTTCTTGCTCAATTGCTTCTTAAGTTGGTAAAATTCCCGTTGACGGAACTGCTCATTGTCCTTCAAAAAGGTTGATCGTAGAATTCTTCAGAAAATCAGTGATCTCGTCGTTGTTATATTATCTCACAGGGATGTAGCAACCTTAGAAATTTTTTTTTCTCTTTGTACGTCCATAAGAATTTTTAAAAAATTTATGACCAGTAGCACTTGTTAAAATTGTAACCTAGTGTAAAATATCAGATTAAATAACATATTTCATACCAAATCGATGTACATTTTTTTTTTAAATACCCAAAAATCTTAATTATAAGTTCCGTCGAGGTAAAATTAATTAAAAGTGTTAAACTTTCTTACACTTGTAGGTACTTTAATAGTACACCACTTGATGGCAGTTATAAACGTCATTCGAAGTTATAAACGTCATTCGACTACTGACGCTTGCTGCGGAAGTATAACCGTTATTCTTGGCTCAATTATTATATCAATCAAATCCGCTTTTCAGTCTCAGGTAAGATTAAAAATCACAACGCTGATTCACGAACAACAATAAATAATTGGTTTTATGGCTATTGACACATTTAACGTAAGTTTACAATGTTTACGACGTAGCAGAAGAAACCGTGCTTCTGCTTTGGAATTTACATCGAACTATTGAGACAAATATCAACAAATTTTTTTAATTCGGTTGCTAGGTAAGCGTAAGAAGGCATAAGTTTTTAGAGCTAGTTGTATAGTAATGTGACACTACAAACATATCAGAAGGAAATCTCCTTACTTTTTAACCAATCAGAAGGAATTATCACAAAATTTAATAAAATCTTAGTTATTGAGATAACTTTTCCATATTTCACAAAACACAAATTCTTAATTAATAAACGCAATGCCCATAAATGTGTGCACTTTAATATTTCATACGGGTATAATCTGTTTTTAAATAAGTAAGCTAACATGTATGTTTATTAAATGTTTCATATTTTTACTAAATTAAATTTAAAAAATTGCTAAAATTGATAAAAGGTGTCCTTAACACACTCTAGCTCAAAATAGTTTTATAAGTTTCACATAGGAAAAGTCCAACTTTCCCCAAAATACATATTTGTTTACATATTACAAAAGTCCTAAAATTATATTGTTTACAGATAATAAAACCTAAATAGGAATGTCAAACTCTTCCAAAACCTCCGTATGAACGAAAAGAAAACCAAATCCAAAGCCTGTGGTTCAAGATTTCAACATCAAACAGGTTCGTAAAACCAAATTACACATCAGAAGTGACCAAATCAAATAGAAATAGGGCCCAAACAAGGCTTGCTGCATAAAATAGTTTAAGAGTTTGCTATATGCTTATTTATCTAAATCATAGATACTATAACGCAGCAATATATTCTGGTTGAATTTCATGATCATGCAATTTTAAATGACCTCGCAAATAAAATATCAAATCGGAAGATCTTCCTGTGCATTATCTCCTCACTCTACCTCACCCTGTTCCATGTTAATGACGCAGCTTCATATTGTTTTGTATAAATTAATGAATCATTTCTAATTCTCTTTGAGATAGAAGATATCACTTCTGAACATCCTTAATTATGCTGTGCCACAAAGTACGCAAATTATTAAAGCTTTTATGGTTTTAACACCTGGAGTGAAGGTGTAAATCGTTAACGCGTCTAGACTACCCCTCTCCGACACAAAAGCAGTGTTCGCTTTATTTCTAGTTTATGAAATATTCGGCTTGGTAAGTTGTTGAACCTACTGTGGATAGATAAACAGAGTAGAATTGTTATTATTGGAAAGGAAAAGGTTCGAAAGAAATTTTTTAATTCATGTTTAACACGGAAAATGGCCTGGACAATCTGATTGATGCGCTTAACATTCAAATCTATCATACGCTTAATACTTCTCTTAGTATATTCAGCACATAAAAGATTTCCTCTGTCAGGCAACTTTTCATGCACAATATCCTACTCTACGGCTTCTAATCTTCCGGCTTCATTAATCCTATCCATCTCTTGTTAGCTACTTCTGACTTTGTCTGTTAGCGTTCCCTTGGCTCTTAATTCCAACGCTTGTTTTAATTTATAGAATTGCCAATGTTTTATCTCGTATTTTCCTTGAAATTAGGTCATACTTACAAGGTCGTCTTCTCTTCAACTGAAAAGATAGTTTAGTATTTTCCAGCGCTGGAATTTGATTGACAAGGATCATTATTTGATTGATAAATTTGATAAGTCCATAGGCTCCACATTATCAGTTTCTCTGCTGAAACTTATGAAATATTGGGAAAAATGAACTAAGTTCACAACGAAGAATTTGAGAAAAACCCAAAAAATAGCGGACTGTTCCCTTTTATAAAGTTTCAAGGTTATTAACAAACTATCAAACCTTCATGAGGTTTCCTTAAAACCAGCTACCAACTTTCGAACTATCTTGCATACGCAAGCAGGAATACAGCGTTGTTAAACTTTCTCATTATAATGAGTTGTTACAGTAGTTCCGGGACAAGCATAAACTTTCAGTAATTGAGCCTGTATAAAATTGAGCATGAAAGTTTAATGTCGCTTTCGTAACATAAAACTTTATTTACAAATTTTAAGTAATACTATTTGGAGCATCTGGCCGTCAAAGCTAGCTCTTAATTTGTGCTCCCTGCTAAATAGCAATTTAAATTTTTTAAATCTAACTAGTTCCCCCCTACGCACCTACTGAGCATAGAACAGAAGAAGAATTTAATCATAGGTGATCTGAAGACAAGTAAATAATTAGGAAATATTTGGATGATCCAGCCAGCCCGCATAATAAAAACAACTGTAGCGGAAAAAATCTGATTAATTTTTCAATAAATAATTAAAGGAGTAATTTTGAAGAAACATCATATAATGTTATGGCAAGCCCAATTGTATAAATAATAAATAAATACAATGCCTTTTAATAAACCATTTCGTATGTTGGCCCCACATTGGGCGCCAAAAATTCTTGAACCTAAATTAATATGCTGATAAAATATCCCTCCTTGACTAATTTGCTTTTTACCAAATAAAACATTTTAAATTGCTTTAATAAATTTTTGAATAAATCTGTTGGATTTTCAAAACAAATAATTTACTCTTAATCTCAGGGTTTTAGTGTGCTGGAAAATGAAATATAGCGCCGCCGGAAATCCCTTGGAAAATCAAAATTTACCGTTGTTGCCTTGCTAGCAGATAAGTAGAAAACTTTAGATAATTTATTCACACTTTGTATGTTTGTATGTTAGTATTGCTTGATCGATAAATCGTTAGACTTGCATCGAAAATTCCAATAACCGTTAATTTCATTCAATTCGTAGTTAAACGAAATTATTTTAAATTTTATATGCAAGCTTTTCCCTTTAAAAATGTTAATTGTTTATAAATTCTATTCGTAGATGTTAAATAAATTAAACGTAAGCAACTTTTTATTCAACAATCCATATTTGACGTTTCACACGCAGTTGACATTTAGTTACGTCAATCATAGCAAGGAATAAAACACGCTCAAAAACAAAAAATATATACTGACGAAGACACTTTTCTTCTTTAAATTCACTAATGTGGCCTTCAGTGATCCTTATCAATTCACGAAGAAACTATAAATAACATTTATGAATGGTTTTATTAATTTCAACTTAACAATATTCGACAAATTTACAAACTTAATGAGTGCCAGATCGATAATTTCGGGTCGGTATTTAAGAGACCACTGAACTATAAACAACTACCAACTACAATTCTTATGTGCCCACCGTCAAGGAGACGAATTCTGTACTAATATTTTGCGTAGATCATCAAGAAGATAAATAATATCAAGGAAAACATTTGAATGAATAACGCTTTTAGCTTAAAGCTGTGACGTGTCTCCCAATTTTCTATATCCAATCAGAAAATAGAACGCAATTTCAAAACTTAACCAAATCTAAATAAATCAAATAACTTTTTTATATGTTAAGTTACCCTAAATCTGAATTTGTTATAAATACGCAAACAAATATTTTAGCCATTTTAATTAAATTAAATTTAATGGATTATTAAAAAACATTTAAATGTGTTCTTAACGCATACTAGTATAAGGCAGCATTATAAAATCCACACATGAAAGGTCCAAATTCACACATATTTTTGTACATATGTAGAATACATATCATGTGCGTGTCATATATGGTCGTAAAGCATTTTTATGCTCTATGTAAAAAATGAAAAAAAAGAAGTAGACTATCGTATATCTGAAAATGGTTAGCTTAGAAAATTTTAATTGGAATTGAATTTCTGGTGTTCGCTTATGTAACTACTAAGTTTCCATTGCCTAAACCTATTAGAAATTTTTGAAAACAACAGAATTTTCAAGATCGTTCAGAAGTGCCTGCAGATATCTCGAAAATCAATATATTTTCTAACGAGACATACATTTGCGCAACTTTTCTCTAATTCACAAAACTTTGCCTCGCTTAAGGTACCCGAGATCCCCATGTACTTTATCTCAAACAACACGTGTACAGACACGTCGGTTAAAATTACAGTAAACGGTAAAATGAACAACAAATTACCGATAAAGAAAGGTGTACGACAAGGGGACTCAAAATCCTCTTTTGTTTATCAACATAATGGACCAGATTATAAACAAATTAAAATGAAAGCAGGGTTACAAAATGAAAAGGGAGAAATTCATTTCGTGTTAAGCTAAAAACGCGATGTTAATCGCCGAAGATGAACTCCAACAATTCGCATTCCAGTTCAAGAAAACAGCAGCAACCTATATAGCCAACAAACCAAGAAAACGCAAGATCACCAACGAACACATACGGCAGCATTACTTTAATAAGTAAGTGGATAAGAAATAGAAGAAAAGAGTGAGATAAGCATACATTAGGAATGCACAATCAGAGACTGGTCAAAATCGCAAGATACAGATCATCGATTTCATAGCGGAGTACTGCCGAAGCCGATCAAAGGGTATTCGTAGTACTGTACAATCCCCGCTGCTTAATATTTGGATGAGTGGACCAATATAGAGGCACATGAAACCGATCGTACTGCAGCGGGCACGTAAAGCCGTCGGTCCCGGGTGTACGAACATATTTTACAATTGTAAACAATGTGGTATCACTTCTGTTCTCTTTAAAATTACGCGTTCTTGGTTAGCTCACAATTTGTGGTTTCTATGGCAGCACAGTCGCCAACTTGTACAATGTAACATAATGTTTGTTCCTAGAGCTTAAGTACCGACTAGGGATCTCGATGGGGTAGTGAGAGGCGGCCGTATTTCACTTAGTTAAGTTTAGGGTGCATGTTGCATGAACGGCTAGTATGTAAGAGACGCCCGCACCCCTCTGAAGTAATACGAAAGCGGTTCCAGGAGAGGACCGGTAGTGTATGTGAAACAGTATTAAGCACAAAGAACCAGAAGATTACTCGAGATAATAGCGACATAGCTGAAATTAAAAACAGTGTAACGGTCTGCCCACGTGGTTGACGGTTGCCTGGTTTTAGGTCAGAGCCAGAAGTTTGTAATAACATACGGAGAGACTGTAATGGTTATAACAGGATTTATTCTATTTAAATGTTACAATTAAAAGCAAAATATGATCAATGATTTCAATAATCGAATGATTTTAGTAAGCGAGGTATTCATTCGAATTAATCATTTCAATCCTACATGCGCGTACATTTCCGCAATGCGAAAAATGTTTCGCATCCTGCCTTTCGAATGATGACTCCCTGGCACTCCCGCTCTTGTCTGGAATTGTTTTTTCGGTTTCCGACTGGATTCTGTTCGGTATTTATTTAAATTACGTCACACAGTATGATTAACCTGATTGTAACTGCCATTTCGTGCGCGCCGCTATACGAACGTGATTCTAGACGTTCTTGTCATTGGAATGAATTACTCGCATCTCGGAGATGCATGCATAATCGAATATTTCGAATGACGTCATTCGAAATACGTCCATCACTAGTGTCTACTCACCTCATCAGATACCGAGTGGTACCACGAACTATGTAGAAAGTATACATAACACTACTACTAGAAAACTAAGATAGATTGAACAAGATCCCAAAATCGACTAAAACAACAGATGGATGAAACAGTAGTTGAGAGTTGAGTTGAGATAAGAGGAATCAAATGTAATCGGAAAAGAAAGTTTCGTTCAGTTCAGTTCAGTTTAATGTTGTGTTAGCATTGCATGCAAAGTCCATTGAAACAAGTTCTTTCCTGGAGTACACATTATTCCTTACACCGCTCCTACAAGTTCCAAAGGAAATATAAATTCGTTGTGATATGATATAGTATTGGATATTTAGGAGTAGCAGTTATTATTACCTCATTAATTAGATTTTTTGATTCACTAGTTGCTTGCTTGTTATAATGCGAAACAATCTTACCGAGAACAAAACAGATAACAACATTCACCTAAAAGGCAACTATGGAATACATCCATTAAGTTTTCATGTTCGGCCGCAAACGACTATTGTAATATAAAAACCATTAGAAGATTCAAATACACGAGACCAGTTTCTCGTAGAACAACATATGGATGTTGTATATGTCACGGCTATATTCTAACTTTAACAATGGTAGCCGATTCGAAGGTATCTGATATGATGAACGACTTCTAAAACATTTTTATTTATTATGTGAACAATATAATATGTGGTATTTGCCCAAAGACCGTATATTACATCTAAAATTCTGCTTTACAGCAAATTTTAAAAATTTAAGGTATTAGTCCAAAGTATACCTGATAGATTGCTAAACTAAAGCTCATGCTTTAGTGCCCTTCATATCCATTACTGTCAGCTGCTCTGGGATTGCTTTAAATTTTCCAATTCTTTCATTTCACGGGTTTTCGGGTCTAATGCTACAAAATTAGCTGCTCTTTGGTGTTTTAATATACGCATTTCATTAAACTGCCAGATTTTTGTATTCTTCATCTGTACAATCAATTAAACATTCATCGTATTTCATCCTTTATTCCATTTCGTTGTAAAGCCTCTGTATTAGTCAATTCAGAATTGCGTAATCATTTTTTATACTTCCTCGTATTATTAGTGTGGGGAAACACAAAAAATTCAACATACTAATAGTATATTACGAGAAAGTATTAATTTCAGGAAAACACTGGTTTTGAAATATTAGTATAAGCTTTTGCGTATGTTCTCGACTTGTTTAGTGCGATGCCTCAGGACAACATGATTCCGCAAGAGTCCAATATTTAAAATTAGAGATTATTTCTTCGAAATGGTAAAATAATATAGCATTTCTTCTGTAAAAACATATCATAATTCTACGTAAATATTCAAGCCACAAAGCAAATTACCGAACCAAAGCAACTGCTCGCAAACCAAATACTAAAGATACCACACAAGCCAGTAAATTATAGCTTTTAATATCTCATCTCATAGTTTGCAGGAAACATCGTACACGCACTACATTTTAACTTTGAAACGTGGCATTTATTATGACCCAACTAAGACTTGTAGAAGTGATACTTTATAAAACTTTATAATTACTCAATAATATATGACCAATTACTACTACAGCACCATTACGATTACAACAAAGAATACTCAATATAGGCTGAAAATCCAAATTCACATAGGGTCGCTATTAATATCGACCCCAACACTGAATGTAAATATCGCAGTCAGTAAAAGCAAAGCTGACTTATAATGCCTAAGAAAGCCTTAAGGTGGAGAAGCTTTTCTCGGCTAGTAAGCCAAAAGAGAACGCCACAAGCCGAAGCCCTCGCCGAAAAATTTATTATAATAGGATTGTTACATGAGTAACTGCTATTGATAACGGACACCTCACGAAAAACTAAGCTGCTATCAGAATTAACATTGGTCTCGTTCCAACGTCTGCGTCTTTGAGAATAAGACCTTATCTAATTTATGTCCCAGATCTATAATCTTAGCTTCCCAAATTCTTAGGAACATGAAAGCTCTTAAAACGGTGATAACTAAGACATGTGTTTTCTCCTGAACTACGAGATTTTCAACAAAGACGAGCAGCTGTATAGTGACATCAGTAACACCTTACACGAAGTTATTCGGTCGTGATTTTATGACAACTGTAACAAAATAAATAAATATAAAGAATGTATTGATATAATGCATAATACAGTTGATTTAGAGATTATTATGCTGTCCTATGGTATGGCATTCCACCTATGTACGTGTAATTAAATTTACACACTAAATATTGTTAGTTATTATTTTTTACGCTTTGTGGTGTCATTAACGACCTGGCGGAACGCTCTTAAGTGATTGAGGACCTCTACCCCAAGGATCTCTGAAAATTCCTCATCTCAAACAACCGTCTGTGGTATATGTGTATTCCATATAATATATATATATATATATATATATCTTCTTCTTCTTCTAACAGCCCTTCGTAGTCCACTCCTGGATATAGGCCTCCCCCATACTATTCCATAGTTCTTTGTTTTGTGCTATCTGATGCCACTTGTTTCCTATATGTTTTCTGATATCATCTAGCCAACGTAATTGCGGTCTGCCAACACTGCGTTTATGAAGACGTGGTCTCCAGTGTGCAACATGTCTTGCCCATCTTGTATCTTCCAGTCGTGCAACATGTCCCACCCAGTTCCACTTC
>JABXWE010000689.1:0-11757 GCA_014611495.1 Limonius californicus | reverse complement strand
AAATTCTGTTTTAAAGATATGAACTTTAACACTCTCGTACAAGAAAACTAAGCTCCAAATACCTACTTTTTTTTGAAGATTTGTATTAAGCATTCATAAAGGAAAAATTCAACCTGAAGCTTTTAAGGCATTTAAAGGACACCCTGTATAAACACTGCATCAACATAACCTTCATACTCAAGTAAATCACAAGTACAGTGACGCTCGCTTCAGTTTTTTAGTTGTGGGTGTAGTTGGTTGCCTACACAATAGGCGTAATGGACGCGTTCTTTTTAAAAGTATACATAGGCAATGTATACTAAAAAGAAAAATTCCCTGTATAAAATATTGTACTGTGTATTTTTTGTAGAGATTTACGCGACTACAAAAGTTTTCAGTTAAACGAATTTCCATAATTAATTTTTCATCGCTATTACATATTTATGGAGAATAAATGCCAAAATAAACCTTATGTGCGTACTTTGAGCCCAAGTATCAAGTAAATATCTAAATATCTCTAATTTTGGGAAATGATGTGCGTTCAACGGAGATTGCTCTGTGAATAACACCGGTCCCACGCAGCATAATAATAACACATACTACACATTATTTTCTTACGGGTGCTGTAGCTCTAGCGGACGGATACGTAAGGAATGCAAAGCTCTAGCGTCTACGGACTGGGGATGAGGGTAACAAAAAGTTAAGACACAAAGCAGAGATACGCAATTAATGTATAGATAGATGTTCCAAAATAAATACTAGTAGCTACAGTCATTACCTTGTATGTTGAGTGATGTTGCAATAAAAAAAAATAAGGTTTATTTTCCATTTTTTCAAATATCCACGTGACCAATTTTTATGGAATCATTCATAGCTGTTAGTTTATCTGTCAAATTTATAGAACGTTGCTTGAAAAATATATATGAAGCCCATACGTCACTGGCGGTTTTAGGGTTTTTATTTGTCGCATCGTATACCACTTTAACTTAGTGTCGATAAAAATACTACCAGCTTACGACAGAAAACATCTGAAATAGACCTGAAATAATCTTAATTCCCCTAAAAAACATGTATTTGTCAAGTATCACAGAAATGCTAAAACTTTCACCGCTTTGTTGTTTTCCTGCAATATGTCTGAACTCTTAAAAACCTTTTTTTTTCTATAGCTAATGTTAAAATGTTGTTATAGCAACTCTTTTGAGTAGATAAAGTATCACTTTAACCGCAAGGGTAGATAAAGTAACACTTTAACAACAAGGGTAGATAAAATGTTTTAACTTTTTTTATTCAATTAAATTTACAAATTCAAACACATTAATTCGAAGGATTAACAAGTGTAATTTTACAATTAACATTATTAGTTTTCTTCTTCTTGTGTTAATTCTTTTCCGTACATTTCGTATTCACTTCGTACACAAAACGCAAAAATACTGAACACTCCACAAAAACCAGAATGTAAAATTTGTTTGACATTTGTTGACAGAGTAATTCATATCCGTAGTAACGGAGCAACACAGTTGCGATTTTTGTGCCAAAAATTACAATTTTCTTTGAAATTTTATTTTCAACCTGAATTTGAAGTCTTGCTATAGAAAAAAATGTTGTATTGCACACGACGATAAAATCGCATTATCTTCTCGAGCGTAATTAGCGTCTCGACTGACGTCTCGACGCTAAAAAACGCTCTCAAAGATAAAGTACAATTTTATCGTCTTGTACAATAAATAACTATTAATTGAAATCTAAAGAATAATGAATGACTACAATATAATTTCTGAAGATGTTTTGGAAGAACTTACTGAGTTACCTAAGTTATTAACTGCTTTAAAAGTGCTTTAGTTTTATTTTTTGCTGCAACATTTAAATCTCGCTTTAAATGTAAACGTTGAGTATTATGACAAAGTTTTTTTCGCACAGCAACTGTTCTACGGATTAGAAAATACAACACTTTGAAATTACGTTTGAATGGAAATTACGCCTCAGGTTACACTCCGCATACAGAAATTCTATTCCTAATCCATAAATTTTCGTTGATAAATAGATAAAGCAATTAGGAACTGTCTATTTAAATTTAAAATAGCATTTTAACCTAACCACCATTAACTGAAATAGATTAAGCTCAAATAGAAGGGTTTGCTGCAGTATTTGAGCATCAAGGATTTTGTTAGTTAGCTTAACCCTAGGATGCATAAGGTGGGTATTTTGTACCCAGAGCATTATTATAATTTAACTAGATTGTTCATTTCTTGATATAAATGAATGCCATCTCATGTATTCTTCTATTGACTTGTTTCTAACATAATAATCTAATAAAAATGTTTTTAATAATTCAATTACTGGAGAAAAAAATGATTTCCAAAATTTAGCGTAATTTACATAAGGTGGGTATTTTATACCCAGCTACTATAAGTTATTTTAGATATAGAAATGTGTTTTATGAATTAACTGTACGTTTAGTTGAACATTTCAACTCTATATAGAAGACGTGTTAGAACCTGTTCAGACATGTTGCCGCATGCTTGAACCTGGTGCTGCGTGCAAATGCTCAAAGCTTTCGACGCCGCTGAAATAACATTGGTTTGTCATTATTGTCTACTCAGTTGACTGAAAACGTTGTTGCATAGTGTAAGTAGTGCAGTTAGGTTTGACATTTTAGCTTACTTATTATGGCAGTGCCTTCGACTTCAAAAGGTAGAAAACGAACGATTCGACCAACAGATCCCGACTTTGAAACGATTGCGCAACAATGGCTTGATGAATCTGATTATGCCGGTTCAGAATCGAGTAAAGAATCTGATTACGGAGATTTTGAAGATGATATCGATGCCAATGCTGATGATGATGATGATTATATACAACAGTCAGAGGAAGAATCTTACTTCCGGTGAAGAGGATGTAGAAGGTGCGTTATCTCAAGATAGTATTGATAATTTCATGCATGCTCCCAATGGTACACAGTGGTCAAAAATTCCTGTAAAAAAGTCTTCAAAGGTGTCTCTACACAACATTATACGTTTTACAGCCGGGCCCACAAAGAAAGGTGAAATATTTACCCCGATTGATGCTTGGAGAAAATTTATAACTTTAGAAATAAAAGACGAGATAATACTATGCACTAATCGCGCAGCATCCTCTGTGTGTTCACGCAAAGGCAAGAAATGGCAACCAATTGAGAGAGATGAAATGGACGCGTTTTTAGGGATACTTCTTATGGCTGGGGCTACAAAGAGTTGGGACGTGCCAGTGCGTGAACTTTTTTTGGATAAACTATCAAATTGCATTTATCGCGCATGTATGTCGGTGAACCGATTTGAAGATATAAAGAGATTCTTGAAATTCGATAATAAAACTACGCGGCTCCAGAGATTGGAAACTGACAAGTTGGCTCCTATTTCTTATATATGGGGCCTGTTTCTGACTCAGTGCAAAAGAGTAATGGTTCCAAAAACGTACGTTACTATCGACGAACAACTGGTTGGTTTTAGAGGTAGGTGCGGTTTTACTCAATATATGCCTAGTAAACCAGCCAAATATGGTATAAAGTTCTTTTGGCTTTGTGAATCTGATAGCGGATATGCCACAGATGGTAAAATTTATACAGGAAAGCAACCTGGAGGAGAAGTACAACGCAATTTAGGAATGCACACTGTTCAGCTGTTGGTGTAAACAATCCACAATTCTTCAAGAAATCTCACAGTAGACAACTTCTTTACAAGTGTTGAACTGTTTGAAAATTTATTATCGGTTGGAATAACAGCTGTAGGAACAATAAAGAAAAATAAGCGTGACATACCTGCAGAAATGCAGGCTAATAAAGATAGAGCGATTAACTCCTCGTGCTTTGGATTCAAAAACAATATGACACTGGTCAGCTATGTGCCAAAAAAGAAAAAAGCTGTAATTGTACTGAGCACTGTGCATGACAATAATAATGTAGATGACACTCAAAAGAAAAAACCAGAAATTATACATTTCTACAACAAAACAAAAGGCGGAGTGGATATCATGGACCAAAAAGTTCTGAATTACACCTGCAAAAGGCAAACCAAAAGATGGCCCGTTGTAGTATGGAGTAACATAACGAACGTTAGCAGCATTCAACGCCTTCATTTTATATATATCCGAAAACCAAAATTTTGAAAAGGGACGAAGCGACAGACGACGTTTGTTTCTGAAAGAACTAGCAAAACAGCTCATTTTACCTTATATAAGTAGGAGATCCCGTAATATTCATTTACATAGAACTATTTTGGAAGACATGGCGAAATTTATAACTATAGACGAAAAGCAAGAAGTTCCTAATAAGAAACCCACATCAAAGAAACGGTTTACCTGTGCAAAACTAAGAAAGACCGAAAATGTGACAGACTGTGTGCTACATGTAGTAAACCAATATGTAAGGAACATACTGTATATTTTTGTAAAAACTGTAAACAAACACTTAGTTATGCTATATAGACATATTACATAATGAAATTCATTCCGAATTTACCATCATACTAATTAATTTATTCATAGTGTATAAAGGTCTTTTTCACCCACCTTATGTAAATCTGTTGATCCTGACAGTCATGCATCCTAGGGTTAACAAATATCTTGTGATACTCCATAAGTTGCTTAGTTTTGGGTTCACACAGGATACTGTTTGTTGAAGACTAGTGCCCTTGGCAAGCTAACATGAAATTATACATACAAATATTGACCATTCACACTAAAATCCCACATTTCCGCCCACTTGCAAATGTTGGCCACAAGCACACTAATAACTCATGAGAGAAATCCTATGACAGTTGCACTGGCGCTTTGACAAATACTGAGATTCATGTTTGTATTCCAGCTCTACAAACGTAAAAAAATTAAGAAATAAGAATAAATCACGCTAAAACTTCACGTTCAAGTCTTATTCGCAGGGGAACGGAACAAACTCAGCAGGACCCTGGAGGTTGGTAAGACTTGGAAATCTTAGGAAACCCAAAAGAATTCGTTGCTGACGCATAATATACAGGTTGACTCAAATTTTAATTGGAGTATGTTTGATAAACCAAATAAGAGCGAGCTAATGTAATTGATCTACAACCAGCAACGCTTTGTTGCAGAGATAAACCCTCGGAAAAATGTATTTATTTACTGAAATTATAGGTGTAATACTAGCTAATGAAGTTGAATTTTTTACATAATCTTATATAGGTGTACAAAAACTTTTACAGCTTTATACATTTCTTCTTTGAAAATCTTATTTCCTTATAAAAGTACATAAAAGTAATTGAAAACAATGTCTAGACAGGATGAGTAAAGAGCGCCTCCCAAGGATGGTCTTTCAACGTAGACCAAAAGGAAATAGAGATGTAGGAATTTTGAGCAGTGGAAAAATTCTATGAAAAATTGTATAGCCAAAAGCAAAAGACACCTAAAGGGATGTAACAACAGCTAAACACAAACGTACAAAATGTAAATTCAGAGGAGATACCCGGAATAAAAGAAGCAGAGATAATAGAAGCTATACAAAAACAATAAAGCAGCAGGTTTAGAAAGCACCTTAATAAAATTAGTAAAGGAAGAGGGAGAATTTATCTGAGAAAACTGAAAACATTCTTGAATAAATGTCTAGATGAAAGGAAGATACCACACGAATGGAACACTTCGATGACTGTACTATTACATAAGAAGAGAGATAAGAGCGGATTCAAGAATTACAGACCCAGGTCATTACTACCTAAGTTGTATAAACAATTGAAAAGAATATTAATAAATAGACTTGACAAGAACCTGGAATTCTATCAACCGGTAGAACAAGCAGAATTCAGAAAGGGGTAGAGCACATCCGATCACCTCCTCACAATCAGGACATTGATAGAAAAATCGACAGAATATAACCTACCATTATACTTAGGATTTATAAATTCAAAAAGCCTCCGACAGCGTGGAAATGTAGGCCGTAGAGAAAGCACTTCAAAATAGCGAGTGGATATCAGATACACTCGACCAATGAAATCTATACACGAAGATTCCCAGATGATAGTTCAGCTTTATAATAATAATGTACAACCAATACCAGTCAGAGGGCTCAAAGAACCTACTCCATTGTAGGTAATTAACAGGCGATTGGCCTATAATCAGAAGAAGAAGAAGATATATATTATTATATAAATTGAAATATAATTTTATTCGATCACCTCATATAATTACAATTAATCTCAAAATTACAACCTTAACTTCAAAATTTCGATTTAAATTAATATGAGATATCGAAAGATTTGATTAAAAATTGAAACATAAATATTTTATGATGTGGTATTTGTAAACCTTCGTAGAATTACTTAACATTCCCTTCGGAAGTTTGTGCAAAATGTGTAAAATACAAAGTCTCAATGCTAATTATATTTCATCATCATCTGACATGGAGCTGACTCCAGGGTCGATCCTGGATACGCCAGGCCCACCCCATTTCGGGATAGGGTGGGATCGGGTGGGGCATTGCACAGCGTTAGCATGCCTGCAATGTATACCGCAAGGCACCGCTGTTGCAACACCGGGTAGTTAGTAAACTACGCATCAATGGGACTTTGAGTACGTAACCGGGACCGTTATGCGATTATGCCTTTAACCCTAATAAACTTTGGTATCCAAGTTTCACATTGTTCGTATCTCTTAACTATCTATTGTTCTAAGGTAACAGTTTCCACCTATCTTAGTTTCCTAATAGCTAATAACTTAATATTAACTCCAAATCGTATTTTTCCTTCCTTCTTCCTTCTTTCCCTTCCGTCCTCTCTGCAGCTATCGGCTCGAAGTGCTTTCCCACTGGTACTTGTTTCGTTCCTTCTCCTTTGTTTTCCCCTTCCTCGCCCTCTTGCTGCTTCTTCTTCTTCGTTATCCTGTTCGTCTTCAGTCAATTCTTGATCGGATTCTTCAATCACTGCGTATACTCTTCTGGCTTCTCTTCGGATGTCCTCTTTTCTTCGTGTCCAGTCCTCTCATGTCTCTTTAGGTATGCCGGTGTTTTGTATGTCCCTCTCCAATGATGTATTCCACGTGTAGCATGGTCTTCCTATCTTCTTTTCTTCTGTTTGCATGGCATAAGCTTGCTGTGGAGGATGGTTGGCAGGTCTTCTTAGAATATGTGCCCAGTATTTAATTCGTGATGTAGTGAGCCGTTTAGTTATTGTTTTCTCTTCTAGAATACCTTGTGACGTCGACGAAGTGTTTTCTACCCCCGTGGTTAGTTGAAATAGTTTGAGAATTTTCTCGTCCATGCTTCGAAGTGCCATTCTGTTGGCTTTTGTGATTTTGGTGGTTTTCAATCAGTATAGTGACGTTGTGGCTCTGATGGAATTGTATATTTTGTTCTCTATTCCGTTTGGTAGGTTATGTTGTTGTAGGAGAGGAAAAATCATATGTGTCTTCCGTGTGTGTCTTCCTACCTTCTGATGTTACTGGTTGTGCTTGACCGCATCCCGTAATGTTAGATATCGGGCCTACCTAATTTGCGGTCTCTGAGTTAAATTTAAGTTTAAGATTTAAAATACCGCACAATAAAATTAAGTAAGTATAATTAGATGAAATGATAGTAACGTTTACAATTCATTTATTACGTTACAAGTATAATTAGATTAAATGAGAGTAACGTTTACAATTCATTTATTACATTACAAGTATAATTAGATTAAATGAGAGTAACGTTTACAATTCATTTATTACGTTAAAAGATTACAATTTCCTATAACAGTGCGAATTTATAACGTCTATCTGATTCACCTGGTATGTTGTATTTTTAAACGCAGTAAAAATCCAAAATCAAATTTTACTTAATTGCAGGAGATAAAAATTGACGTATTTACTACGTTTCTGCGTATTAACTGCCCCACACTACGAAAATAACAAAAGTCAAATTTTATTATCCGGCATGCGACCAAAATCGACCCATTCACTAAACGTGCCCTTTGCTTTCTTGGAAATTTTTGGCGGTTGTGGAATTGTGTCACTCTCGATTGAAATTTATGATCTCATCACAAGCGTTCGGTGTTAGTTGAGACGAGGTTTTTGTCGGCCCGGTCCGCAAGGGTTTTTATACCTGAGCCGACCCTTGAGGCATGTCCCCTTATACTAACCTTCCTGCGCTTTCATGCACTACATTGTTACTACATCCCCTGTTCGATTTAATTATATATACATCTATACATATATACACATATAAATTTATTACTAGTACTACTACAATACCAGACTACAAGATTACTTATCTTTCTCTATATATTTCTTCTTCGTCCTCCCTCGTCCTTGCTGTCTTCCGCTGTTTGATCGGTTCGCCGCTAAGTAGGCGATCGCAGTTTTGCTGACCCGCTGGGCAAACTAAACACAACTAACACTTTGTTTTAAATTAATCACGCACTAAACGGGGGTATTTGCCCTAAAGATCCACTAAATAAATAAATAAACTTATTTGCCGTTATTTTTTTAAACTCTTTAGCGGGACGCGGCGATGCACGTCTACTCTGCACGACAGCCCGAGTCGGAGTCTCTCTCAATGCTAATTATATTTAATTGGATTAAAATATATGCTCCCTATAAACTTCAGCTGCATTGTCACAAAATATAATATAGGTACAGATTTATAAAAAAGTAACCCAAAGCAATAATTGTTTAATATCTCCGTTGTTGAAATCCTTCTTTGGTTTTTAAATAAAACTCCACTATATGTGTTTTCAAATTACCTCTATGTGTTAGTTACTTAAAATGTTTAATTATTGATATTTTTATTTATGAAGTTTCCTGCTCAGGAAAAGCTGTATTCCATTTAACATTAAAAGCTGTAAAAGCTTTTCACTTGTACTGAACCATCAATTTATATTTATATAGGCTTATATTTCGTAGCCTGAAGATAGCTGCTTAGAAGAAACCTGTGGCTAGCCAAAGTTTCAATCTAGTTAAATATAGTAGTTAGTGATGAGGCTTAGTGTTTAATTTTATTCATATTTCAATTTTCTCGCCACGTTTGAAGTGGATGCTTTGTATAAATTCCTTTAGAAAGTTCAACTTTATATACTGCAATATTTTAAGTTTTAATTCCAGGAAGATTATCGCACTTTTAATGAAGTCGTTCCAATTTTGTACGTGCTGTAATAATGCCCTATATTATTGCTTCAGCATATGGCTAATGCAGGTTAATGCGATATAGAATATATCATTTTAACAAATTTTTAATTGGTATTTCATTTTGCCTATTAGGTTTTTGTATATTAAATATTGCAGTATCTTCCTATAATACTCCGTGCTGCTTATTCGTGTAGTTACGAGTTTCTGACAAAAAGTATGCTCTTCTAAGCAATGTCTGCCGTCGCATATATTAGTAATTATACAATTGCTTTCTATGCTGCGTAGTAAACATAAACACAAGTACGTAAAAATAACTTAAAAACAAGTACTGCAAAAATAATTACGTACAGAAATAAACATAACTATTACCTTCAACAATTCAATTAATATATCATCATAGTGCTTTGGTAGAAAATTAATGCAAATGTTGTCGCACCAAACATGACGAAGTTCAAGGAAAATTGATAGGTAGCACGCAGTTTAAGTGGTGAAGGTCCTATCATCTGTTTCTTGAATTTATTCAATTAGCGTGTAGAAACACATTTCCCATTTTGTTTTTATTCAGCATTTCGTATTAATAACTGTTTCAGACATAATTACACAACAGTGGCCACGATTTGACACGTTTTGTTAATTACAAAACCATATCTATCCAAGTATCTACCTTACTAAATAAACCCACTAAGTTTTGAAACTTAATTGAAACGCCTACAAGCTACCCATTTTAGAAGTATTAAGAAATAAACCACGTACACACGACAAAGCTCTCTTTGGGTTTAAATGTAATAAAATGCATATCTGACGAAGATCGTTTCCTAGCAAAGAATAATTAATCATACATAAAGAAAACATTATATTGAAACCATATGTACGTAAATCAATTGGGTTTGTTCAACCAGTAGAATTTCAGATATTTTCCATTTACAATTAGTTTTTCAGAGTTATTAGAGTTACTGCTAGCAAAATTAGTCTTGACGCTGGACGGTCATAATGTCGAAAACTTAAATCTCAAATGCAAAAAGGTATAGTGAACAATGTTAAAATTATAGAATACCGAAATGTAGAATAGCAATAGTGTTGAATGGAAATAATGTCAAATGACAAAACACCAAATGCAATAATATCGAATGGAATGAAATAAAATGTTACAAACTCCCCATACAAAAATGGTCAATGTTTATTATGTCGAATGACAAAAACGCTGAATGCAATAATGTCGAGAGAAATTCCAATTCTTCCAAATTAATTTCCTAGTGCGTTCTGTTATAACATTTTAAATCTTCGTATGTACCAACTTCAATATAAGTGTTTACAGTTTTACCGCTGTATAAATCACCATTCGACATTAGTATATTCAGTATCTACCATTCGCTATTAGTTGCATTCGGCATTTATGTACTATTTTACCACAAATTCGATATTATTGCAGTTGTAGTTTATTTCATCCGATGTTATTTTCATTCTAACTATTTGTATTAGACGTCAAGTTTTTTCGTTGGGCATTATTTTTATTCTTCTCTTTTGTCTGCGAAGTTTTTTTGATTGGCGGTATTTTTATTTGAACTGTTTGTATTAGAAGCTATTGTAGTCAACAATTTTCATTCAATATTATTTTTATCGACTAATTTTGTGTTATAGCATTTGACCTTTGTTCACTCGACATTAATTACGTTCTAAATTATTGCATTCGACGGTTTTTCCATTCAACGTTATTTTCATTCGGTATCTTTACATGCAACATTATTACCATCGATATTATTTCAATTCGACATATTTATATTCGACGATTTTGCGCTCAACATTTTCATATTCGATGTTATCGCATTCCATATGTTTGCCGTTCGTCGTTATTTCCATTCGATATTTTTGTATTTAATGCTATGATATTCGATGATTTGGCCAGTCCACATAATTTTCATTCTACAATTTTTGATTCACCGTTATTACATTCGATATTTTAAATATCCGAAATATTTTCAATTTAGTATTTTTGTATTCGACGTTATTAGATTCAATATTTTGGCCACTGGACATTATTTCCCTTCGACATATTTGTATTCAACGTTTTTGCAGTCAATATCTTTTCATTCAACATTTCTTTGTATTGATGTTATTGCTTTCGATATTTTTCCAATGCGTCGATATTTCTATTCGACATTTTTGTATCTGATGCTATTACATTCGATATTTTAGGCATACGGCATAATTTTCATTTAATATTTTTGTATTAGACAGTATGAGATTCCATATTTAGCCCATTGGGCTTTATTTTCATTCGACACTTTTTGTATTCCACCTTATTGCTATCGATATAATTGCAATTGGCCATTATGTCTGTTTGACTTTTTACTTTCCCATACCTTATAGGTATAGGGTAAGTATTGAATTCATGAAAATTTTCGAAATCGAGATTTTAACTGAAATATCCGTTTTGGGTCTCTAGGAACCCAAAAAAGTGGTTTTTAAAAAATGTCTGTCTGTGGGTGGGTATGTACGTACGTACGTATGTATGTACGTACGTACGCATGTATGTACGTACGTACGTATGTATGTATGTGACGCTCCTACAGCTGAAAGTATTGCTCCGATTTTGATGCGCTTTGGAATGCGGGGGTGTATCGAAAATTCATCGAAAAAATAAGCTTTTCAAAAAAATCCGAAACCGGAAGCGGAAGTTACGCATGT
>JABXWE010000687.1:0-59182 GCA_014611495.1 Limonius californicus | reverse complement strand
GTCCTTCCTTAAGAAGTTATAGGGCCTTAAAGTTCAATTTTTTTATTTTTTCTTTTTATTGTAATTTCCACAAATTTAAAGATATTTCTTTGAAATTTGGTATACCTACTTATAATTATGTACTACAGTCGCAGAATTATTTTCATTAACCAGACTTGACCGTAAGAGGCACTTAACCTACCACTGAAATTTTATATTAGCTCTAACTTTGTTATTAGTAGAATATTTTAAAATTTGTTATTTTGTTATTTTCTGAAAGAGAATTAAAAATTACAAAAATAAGGTACTCTTAGTTCATACGCGTAAATGCAACCGTTTGCCTTAAAATGCTTGTCCCAAGTTTTGGCCTGTAGTTATGACATGCAATTATCAGGTAGCCATGATCACAAAAACAATGGGTAGTGCTTGTGACCTACAGTAAAGAACAATGCTAAGTCAATTAAATACTTTGGTGTTATAGAAATAGTAATTTTAATTTCTGTTTTGTTTACGATAATGCGTCGACATAACGAATGTGGAGGAAACACCGAAAACACCATCGCCACACACAAGGCATTTGGTGCTCTAATTCTCTATAACCTATCGAAAAATGAGGATATATGTGACATCTAACGAAACACGAAGCAACTATATCGAGTTATCTATACAGCTAGGCAGTATAAACGTGAAAATCACGGGACAGCAATGCAAAGAAATATAAATAACAGCAAGCCTGCGGAAAACGCGGGATGCGAAGTCAGAGGGTTAAGAAAGCAAACAAAGCTTTGTCTTCTCTTCCGTTTGTTCCTGATCGCCCACTAACTTTATGGCGCGGAAAAGATCGAGTAAATGTCTGCCTTAATTGTAACGAAACAGACAGAGAGCACCCCTTAAGAATTCCAAAAAAATGTGGTCATCACTTTACCAGACCACAACCGAGATATGGGCGATACCACTGTATGCTTGCACGTTTTGACCTAAGAGTGAAGTAATGTACCCAGATTTCATGTTGTCACAATTGAGTCCATGAATTCATTTCCTTCTCATTCACATCGCTACCGTAAAAAAGAAGCGATTTGCAAGCGACTCAACATGAGTTCTTAGATCAACCGGCATAGAATCCACGAGATCCTTACATTACGATATTTCAGCTTGTTTTTTATGACTTCAACACTCAACAACAATTTATACATATTGATAAATTTGACGAACAGTTGCGTGCCGTCTTGCTGATATCATTTTCTTCATTGTCACAATTAATGGAAGTTAAGGTTCGCCGTAGATGAGACTCACTTTCTACAAGAGTTTCCAGTCTCTAAAAGATGTCGACCATTGCCATGGATATGTTAACAACAGTCATGGCCAATCTTCAACAATTCAGTTTTTTAATTGGTTTCAGATGGGTAAACATTCCTTTTTTTAAAATTTGAAAACTCCTTGTATAATTGACGCTAGAAAGCCCAAAACGAAATATCGCATTCGTTTTTTATTTCCTGGTTTTATTTCGTGCTAGTGCAACAATAACGTGTACTATTTCCGTAATGATTACTGCAGTTTTTTAATTGGCCTTACTTTCACATAGCATAAAAAATAACAAAACCTCCGTTTTTCCTCGTCTAAATTTAACCGAACTCGTTATTAAGCGCTCGATTTAAAAATGTAGGCATTTATTAAGCAGATCATTATTTCATCTACCCAATGTAGGAAGTGAAATGACCGTACATTAAAGAAGAAATTACTCCTACTTTACTTTACAATAAAGCAGACTGTTGGCACTGCGGCCTAATTGTTAAGCCTTATTAAGTCTTACGCGTTGTGATATCAACAGCCTGTTGATAATGATAAGTTAATCGCAGCACTACATGCTTGAAGCGGTTTATTCTTCAAGGAAAGAAGTTTGCTTTGATGCATTACTCGGCGAATTGGTCGGTTTAATTACGTAACAGACACCATATGCGGTTTCTGCGCAAATAAATCTCTATTTTCCGAAGCTTTCACACGAATGACATCCTGAGTAATTTTTCAAGATTTTAAATACATTTTCAAGCTCGAAATAATCTTATTGCAATTTCCCGGGGATTTTCAGGGATTTGTCGGAACACCTTCGGGGAATTCTAACAAGTAAAAGCAAACAATCACTGACCTTTCAGGATTTTCGGTTCACGCAGCTTTCGGGATTGATTGCAGTGACAAAAAAAGACCGAGGGAAAACTTTGTCAAGAGAAGTCTATATCGGTTTATTCGTTTTCTGTATGTTTGGGAGATTTTAATAAACCAACACTAGTTTTAAACAAGAAACATCGAAATAACATTTAGACCACCTAATGAATTAGAAAAAAAAACAGAAAGGTCATAGACTAATAAAATATTTAATTGGTTCTTTAGTAAAGGCAGTTAAGATTTATGTTTTTTAAAAGGGGGCCCGATAACGCGAGGAACAGGGAAACAAGTTATGAATGTTAAAATTTAACAATACCGTATTATACATGAAATAAAACTAAAAAAAATTATAAAATATTATTCCAGTACAACGCAGTACAAACTAGATTGCTATACCTAACAATAGCTACGTAAAACTTCATAAAATATCTAACAATAGCTTCATAAATAACGTAAGTTTAGGCAATGGGGTAACAATGCCTGTTATTATTTGTTATTAATATTCAAGTAGCCATTCAAACAGCTGATTAGTAGGACAAAAAAACAGGTCGAAAGCAAACAAAACCAAAAGTGCTTTGAGACAGAGATCAAAAAATAAGTGCCAAATGAACAACCCAAAAAATCCCCCTGCTAATTCATAATAAAAATAAAATTACAAACAATACATACTTTATTGAATATTACATCGAGTTTTCTCTTGCCCCCCACGCCGGCTCTTATCCCCTCTCAATTTTCTAGTGTTTTCCTGAGATATTTAATATACACTGTTTCCTGGAGAACTTAAAGACAGCCAAAATGTAGGAAATATAATATTTTCAGGCTATGGTGGCCTATGGGGTATGTCGGAATACAATTGCATCATCCTTCATTTTTTGGATGTAATAGAAGTTTTAAGTAAAAAATAATAAAGGTACCTTTAAAATTTCGAGAATGTAACATAAATTCAAACTTGAAATATTACCACCCGACGAACAATCACAAAATTTCTAAAAAATATTATGTAGTTTTGATTTTTGGTATCATACAAATGACCTAAAATAGTTATTTTGTTGGAAATGTTGTTGTCTTCTATATCTATAAATTAATGTTACATATTTTGTTGTTCTATTAAAAGTGCCATATATTCCTCAAGATGGTTCATCTACGAAAATAGTAGTAAATACGAACATGTTACAAAATATTGTGAAATGGTGTAGTTTCTGGAGCAATGTTGTTCGACAGAGTTTCCTATGGGAATTTCCATCGTACTTTTAGTATGTGTTGTTATGATAAGGTTTTAACTTTTAAAGTAACCGTGCCACAAATCTACATACTGACAAATGGGATAAACAAAACTTTACTACTTACTTAGATAAGAACTTGCAGAAGATTCGTAGAGAACAAATTAGCGCAGCCCAAAGAATGTGCTAATTAAAACATTTTTAAAATGGCAAATGGTTGGAAGTGTAAAACCATAAAGAAGTCAAACAGCTTTAACATATTTTACAGTAGAATGTCCCAACAGTATTGCATAGGAGTCCCTTTAAATAGGATAGTTGGCAGGATGTTACCTTCTCTTCAACTGAAAGGAAATTATCCAAACTATATAACCATTTACATAGCAGGCACCCATTACATGTGTATACTAAACCAGTAGTTCTTGGTACAGATAAGAAAATCAGCTTTCCAATGTATACTTCAACCATTCGCACGCAAATCATCAGCTGATGTGCCTCTATCTACGTCTAGGATTTTTCCAAAACAGTAAACATTTACATGATTACTTAGCAGATACACGCATTCAGTTAGAGTATTTTTGCATAATCGACGACTTCGTACATGTTTCAGAAACGGTAGTACACATGAAGTACATATCTTAGATTACCACAAGGCTTTCTTTTAGTGAGTTACCAATTAAAATATGGCGGGAGCCCACAGGTTATCTAGTATACTCTGCAAACAACTTTAAAATTAATATAATGGTTAAGTTATGATTAACAGAGTACACACCCATGTATAAAACTACAGTCTAACTATTTGCTTGTTATATCTGTTAAATGTAATATCCGATAAACTTATTATATATTATTAATGAAGCTTAAACTACCATTTTTATATGCAGAAAAAATATTTCAATACTTAAAAAATATTCCAAAGCTTAAAATAATTAATATCTTGTATGGAAAAACAACAAATAGATGAAAATGCACATTTGTTTAATTAGGACTCCAATTTCTTTTAATAAATCGGCAAACCTTAAGCTGTTTTTGTGTTTTGAATATTAAAACCCTGAAATTACGTCATATTAAGGAACTAATTATTTCATCACTGTTTCAGGGACAGAAAAATGTCACACATTTTAGGATTATATAAAGTGCATTGGTTTAAATATTTTGAGCAATTCAAGTTAGAAATGCCTGTTCTTTCTGACAGAACCAACCACTGTAACCAGGAAATACAATACAGTAAACACTACAAATACAAACATTTCTAAACGTTCGTTAAAATCGAGACCTTGTTGTACTGGAAAAATTTGTTACGGGCCAAAATTTGCCTAGGGAAAAAATGGGAACTCCAGGAAAAAAATTTCCGCCGTTGTACGGGATTATCACTTGCAACGGCTTACTGGAGGGAGTCGCGGGGTTGTAGGCTTTAATCCGGCACAACAATTTCACTGAATTGTCTTTACAAAAAGTTGACACTCTGTTCATATTTTTAATCCGACACAAGTCGACAATTCTTCTGCTCCAGATAAGAAAACGTTACGATATCTTAATTTAGCAGAGGCGCTGCCATAAAACTCCGACTCCAACAACCACGTGCGTTCACCTTCAGAAGCTTGCGCCGACTCCTTTTGTCGCATTTGTAGTCGGCACTGAGATGTTAACGAGCAACTTGGTGGAACGAAGGTGTTAAATCGACTGACGAGAAAACGCAACGCGAATCTTGCACGTGGAACTTCCGAGCCAATTCTGTAGACAAAGAATTCTAAGAACTATTTTCGGTCGGCGCTATAAATGACAAAACATGCACAACAAGCGTTCCCTTTCGGAAGTTTCGAAAAAGGAACCTCCCGTAAATTAAACTTTGGGAATAATAAACAAATAAAAGCTAATTACTTAGGAAAAGATAATTAGATAGAAAGAATAAAACAAAAAAGACAATTGCTTTTTAATACAGTGCACGCCACTTAATGTGATCACATTGGGACTCACCGAATTTGATACCAATAGCCGATTGATAATAATAAATGGAGAAACCATACTTCGGTTGCAACAAAATTTCCCACTTTTTTCGCAAGTTGTTCCGCTTTCTAGCGCATCGACAGGATATCTACCCTGCACTATATTAAAACATATTAAGAGTTTTTTGTGAATTTTACACATTACTAGTTGCCAAATGTTTAACTGTGCTGCTGCATTCGGCTGGCTTATTTTCGGCTACTTATCGTACTGTTCTAAAATGTTAATTTCATTCTTTAAAGTTAAGATCGCGTTCTTTTTACGTCAACCATTCTAAGAGGTTAAATAAGAACTGAGTTCGCTGCTGCCAACCAGCTTGCAGGCTGTTATATTACTAGAGAGGGAGAGATAGAGAGATGGAGAGAGAGATAGCGAGACGGGGAGAGAAAGAGAGACAGAGACGAAGAGAGAGAGAAAGGGAGAGAGAGAGAGAGAGAGAGAGACGGGAGAAAGAGACGGGAGAAAGAGAGACGGGAGAAAGAGAGAGGCGGGAGAAAGAGAGACGGGAGAAAGAGAGACGGGAGAAAGAGAGACGGGAGAAAGAGACGGGGTAAATCAAAGAGACGGGAAAAGGGAGAGAGATGGGAGAGAGAGAGAGAGAAGAGAGAGAGAGAGAGATAGGGATAGACACGGAGAAAGGGAAAGAGAGGCGGAGAAAGGGAAAGAGAGGCGGAAAAAGAGGAAGAGAAACGGGGATGGAGGCGGAGAGATAGACGATGAAAAGTAGATAGGATATGCGGTGAGAAAGAATAGGAAGGGGAAGGAGATGGGACTAGGAATAGGGATAGGGGGAGATGAAGCGAGGGTTAGAGATATGGGGCGAGAGATAAGGGGAAATAAAAAGGAGGTAGAGAGAGTGAAGATAAGGAGATAGGTCTCGGGCCCCTCGAGCTTAAAAATATGAACAAAGAATAGATGCAAACAAAGTTATTACTCGTGGGCGAAAACAATTCTAAATAAAAAATGATAACCGAAATTATGATTACTATAAACGATTGTTTTCGTATGTAGTTCTTCGCGAAAGCGATAACAATACCCGAATAACAACATTATCCGTGATTTCAATAAGCGGCGTGCACTGTAATTATTACTACGAAGAAGCCTTTGAACATTAAGTTTACGTTTTAAAAGCAAATTTATTGCATTCACAAAGCTAACGACGTTACTTGTCGCAGGATTGACTCCAGTGCAATATCACTGTACATACATACACGACATTACATGAAACCAATCAATCACCATCACCATTGCCTATTATTTTGTCAGAACAATAAAGTCACTGACCCATATTTCAATGGTTGTAGGTGTACGGGTTGATTCACATTCCAGAAGACAATACCAGTTTTAATTGAACCACTACATTAATGCACGGATCACGATTTCCACTAGAGATTATCATAATCTACTTTAATCAAACATTAAAAAAGTGGCTGCCCTGTGGCGCGAGTTTATTTTGTCACGCTTGGTGAGTCGACGACCGGCATTAAAAGACTGTCTGCCCATTGGAAAATTTGTCACTTAAAACCTGCTTTCGTAATTTCTCAAAGAACAGTATTACTTAATACGACGTTATTGTAAAATATACGGCTGTCCCACGCCGTAATGTGTGAAATGAACCCCGGGGTATATATCGGGTCGTGTATCAGGATCGTGATCGTTGTAAAGTGGAAGCCAAACCTGTATCTGGACGGAGCTAAACAGTATCAATTAAGAGCGATTATGCAAGCAGTTTCAGTAAATATTTGGCGACAGCGCAACTGACCGTGGTTTGTTAATTGTACCACAAAGTCGCCATACTCGATGGTTATTGCTCGTTGGATTTATGAAACTCGTATATTCTCCAACGGAATTATTGCTCGAAACTGTAGCAAAAGTGCAGCTGGAGACTTGGTAGAATTCCACTTTACCACCAACAGTGTAACCTTAGACCTTTGCTTTGAGGACAAAGAACAAATTAATTACTTTCTCTGGCTGGTAAATCTGAATAAACCCTTCTATTGCAATGTCATAATTATATTTATAAAATGAAATGCAAAACATAGTAGCATGGATCAAGAAAAAAGGCTACCATTTTTATATATTATTATTATACTTTATTCTAATACGAAACTTCTGCTTCTTCTCTACTACGAGTTGCTTCTTCTTCATTCCCCCATACTTAGTTACCAAATTTGTTGTATACCATTTCTTGTTAAGTCAACAAGGTGCAAAATACTTCTAACTTAAAATGTTGTCACCTATGGCACCAGTATCTATGCTGCTGTAAAACGTCAATGACCACACACAACTAAAAAACTATAAAGTGTACCGTAACACAATTGATAAATGTATTAGAATATTAAAATCAAAATTTATTACGAATAAAATGATAAATATGTGACAGGTAAATTGAAATACTGGCCTAGAACATTCATTAATTACAAGTCAGATCTGGATCTTTCTCCAATTTGATATTTATCATATTTTAAAGCTTCTCCGGGGCCTATAATATATTTACTTTCAGTTTTCATTAGGTCGTGCCCTAAAATTCATTCCCTTTCAATTATTCAAATCGTTATAAATAAAATTCGGATTTACATACACAAGATGAACGATAAACACTTAAATATTCCATTTATATTGGTAAATTTGCAATATATGAACCCAAACATGCTAAATATAAACTGGGATATATAACCTATCTTCCTAAATATATATGAAGCCAAATATACTGTATAGTAACCCAAATATACTGTATAGAAACTCAAATATACTGCATAGTAACCCAAATATACTGTGTAGAAACTCAAATATATCGTTTAGTACCCCCAAATATACGAAATATGAACCTAAATCTACAATATATATGCACGAAAATATACAAAATATGAACACAATTATGCACAATCGGAATTCAAATATGAAACAAACAAACCCACATACGCAAAATATAAACCCACATATACAAAATATGAAACTAAATATGCAAAATAAGAACTCAAATCTGCTAAATACGAAATCAAATATGCGAAATAAGAACTCAAATCTGCTAAATACGAAACCAAATATGCAAATCATGAACCTTAATATGCAAAATATGAACCAGAATAGACAAATTATGAACCCACATATGTAAAATATGAAGCTAAATATGTAAAACATGAACCGCAATAGGCAAAATATTAACACAACTATGCAAAATTTGAACCTACATATGTCAATTTTCAACTTAAATATGCAAAATTCGAATCCAGATATGCAAAATAAGCAGCCAATTATACAAAATACGAACCAAAATCTCCAATCCATGCACAACGATATCAAAAAACACAATCCCAAATATGTAAAATAAGAACTATAATATGCAAAATATCAACCCAAACACACAGATTTTGAACTTAAATATGGAAAATATCAACCCAAATAAGCAAACAATGAACATAAATCGGCAGTACATGAATTAATATATGGTAAATATGAACCTAAATATGCGAAATAAGAATGCAAGTCTGCTAGATACGAAACCAAATATTCAAAATGTGCACCTTAATATGCAAAATATTAGGCGGAATAATCAAATTATGAACCCAAATATGTAAAATATGAAGCTAAATATGTAAAATATGAACCTAAATATGCAAAATAAGAACCCAATCTGTAAAATAAGCAGCCGATTACGCAAACTATGAACCAAAATCTGCAGTACAGGCACTACAATATACAAAAAGCGAACATAAATACGTAAAATATAAACTAAATATGAGCCCTAATATGCAAAATATGAACCCAACTATGCAAATTTTGAACTTATATGTGTACATTTTTAACCTAAATATGCAAAATTTGAACCCAAATATGTAAAACAAGCAGCCAAATATACAAAATAATAACCAAAATCTTTAATTTATGTACGACGATATAAAAAACACAAGCACAAATATGTAAAATCAAAACTATAATGGGCAAAAGACTAACCCCAATATGCAAAATATCAACCCTAACATGCAAATTTTGAACCTAAATATGGAAAATATTAATCCAACGATGCAAAATGTCAACCAAAATATCCAGTACATCCACTACGATATACAAAATACGAACCCAAATAAGCAAAATATTAACTAAAATGTACAAAGCATGAACCCGAATATGCAAAATATGAATTCTAACATGCAAAATATCAACCCAAACTGAATTAAAATATACAAAATATGATTATTGCTCATTTTTGGCATAAAATCAAAATCGTTAGCACAGAAAACTGTAGATATGCAGAAAATATACATATATTTCATTTAATATTAAAATATGCAATTATATGCACAATAAATGTGATTTTATTTCATTACACTTTTCTTGCAATTTAAATTTAAACAAATCGTAGCCTAATAGCAAATTGATAATAACAAAAATTAATTTAATTGGACAAAATTTAAGAACAAATTTACAATGTAAAGAAAAACTATATTCAGCATGAATTTGCACTTATAAAACCATCAATTGTAAATGTTATGTCGTTTTTTTTTTGGGCGGCATCATAAATGTACACTACACTTGAATATGAATAGCATGAGTGCGCAGCACGAGCAAAACACAAAAGACATGAGTTATGCCACCCCAAAAGTAATCAATTTACTTTCAATAAGAATGAAATTCGAAGAACTGTTTGGTGAACCAAATTAATTTTTCTAATTAAAGCGGCGCCAAATTTGATTTGAATTTATTTCAAGAACCCAACAAAACGAGTCTTTTTAAAATTGTTTTTACTTGTGTGGCATCCCGTACTCAAGTGATACCCAATCCAATTCAACTTACAAAAAGTGTAAACTGAAACAATAATTATTTGTTGTTGTAGAAGGTATTTTCAAAAATTGCGACGTAAAATCTAATTTTCACATGGTTAGGCTAACAACATCAAAACTGATACGTTTTATTAGTTTATAATACATATGTGGTAACCTTACACAGTGAAATTAACATATTTAAGTTAATTAACTAAAATAGGGGCACAAAAGTAACTAATCTTGATAATGCACAATGTAGATTAATTAAATAAAATTACATTTGCATTTTTCAAATTGATATTTAGTGCGTTTCACTTTTCACATCTCATCTGCACGAGAACTTAATGAATATATTTCCAGTTCCCATTTGCGCAACGACCGCGAGAAATATTTTAAGGGGGCTTTTAGCCCTAAAACAGATTTTATAAAACCCATTCCGTTAAGCAAAATTTGCAAGCGTCCGCAATTTTGGGTTATGTGAAAGTGGACTGCACCGGCACCGCATCCCCTATTTAATTCCTTAGGGTAGTTTCGGCATTGATCAAGTACACAGGGATTTATTTCGGGGATAGGCGAAAGCAGCAGGAATTAGGACTATTAGAGGGATTTATTTATGAAGGGAGATTTTCGTGCTAAAAGTCAAGAATCTCGTATTTACCTTTTGCCAGGTTCGATAAGGTTACAAGTTTCCTGCTGCTTAGGTGAAAGTTAAAGTTAAAGAAGATATTTTCGTTGCTGTCTTGAATTTTAAGCTTGCGAAGGGAAGCTTTGTAAGCAACTTCAAGTTGTAATCTTAAAACTTAACTGTTCCTGATAAATCTTAAAAATAATTAAATTTTTGAGAGAACTCGCGAAACTAATTTTGTTATATTTGAAAGTCGTTTGCCTAAGCCAAATAATAGTTGTGGGACAACTCAAGGATGCCCAGAAAATGCATCGATGTAAATGTTAATAATAATTGGGCCATAATATTTGACCTCAAATTATTTCAATACGCCTCTGTGTTAATTATCATAGCTATACTCTACATTTCTGGGGCCAAATGGTGCCAAAATGGCGCTTCGGGCTGTATTTATTTATATTAACAGGCATTCCAAACAGTCATGTGACATTGAAAAGTTATGTTACATGGGGTATAAAGTTTCATAAACATAAAAGCTTGATGGTAACACACGTGTTATTTTTTCCGTGGATTTTTTTAATCGAAATAACTTGTACGCCGGCAGCTTTTAAGTTAATGTACATAATTTACAAAAACAGACTGCGTGGAGATTTTCTCTTCATTACTAAACGATGGCGAATGTGGCATCCAATTAATCTTGAGAAGTTTTCCGGGAAAATATGATTGAATTACTAGTATTTGTTGGAAAATCATAGAACTTATATGTACTTATTATAGAACTCATGAATTTATTATGTAGTTCCACTCGTAATTCTACAACAGGAAGTATAATAAAAAGTAAGGATTATTTTCGCTTTCAAATTTAGATATTATTAGATCCTCTGTATAGAATATACATCTGTTATGGAAAAGCTAGATCTGTTATAACAAACCCGCAGAAACCAATATTTAGTATTTGTTATAACCGTAATTCGCTATGAATATTTCCAAATAAAATAATACTACACGCAAATACATATAAAAAATTAACAGTACATGTACTGCACATTATAAACTGCTTGCCAAAGTAGTAATTTAGTTATAATTTACCTACGTTGATATCGTCACGGTTTTATATTTTAGGAAACTTTAAATATTGTTGTACTTCGCCAATAATTACAATGCAAATTTATAGACTTAACATTTTTCTAATATATCTAACATAAATCATAATTCTAATATTTCTCACAAAGATGCTTCCCACTTCTGTCTGTCTGTCTATGCCACCATTAAATTAACCTTAAGCCTGACGTGTTTGGCTGTAAACGTTTTAAAGCAAACAAGTAAAAATTCTTTGTGCAGATAAATGAAAAAAAAGCTGCTTGAATAGATGTCATGCAGTATACCTTAAATCAGAATCCGTTGTATGCCTAGTTAACTATGCAGATTTAAATATGTTTGACAGTCTGTTCGCTACAACAATATGTTGGCCACAACAGTATGTTCGTTACAACAGCACGTTCGCTACAACAGCGTGTTCGCTACACCAGCATGAAGGATACAACATTATGCTAGGTATAATAAGATGTTGGCTATAATAGTAGGTTCGCTTACAACATAATGTCAATTATAACAGGATGTTAGGTACAGCGGGATGTTGGATACAGCGGGATGTTGGGTACAACGGGATGTTGGGTACAACGGGATGTTGGGTACAACGGGATGTTCGACACAATGGGATGTTGGGTACAACGGGATGTTCGACACAATGGGATGTTCGACACAATGGTGAGTACAAAAGGATGTTGGCTATAATAGTATGTTCGCTTACAACTTGTTGGATACAACGGGATATTGGATACAACGGAATGTTGATACAACGGGATGTTGGATACAACGGGGTGTTGGGTACAACAAAATGGTGAGTACAAAAGGAGGTTGCGTACAACGGGATTTTGAGTACAACGGGATGTTGCGGACAACAATATGTTGGCCACAACAGTATGTTCGTTACAACAGTACGTTCGCTACAACAGCGTTTTCGCTACAACAGCATAAAGGATACAACATAATGCTAGGTATAATAAGATGTTGGCTATAATAGTATGTTCGCTTACAACATAATGTCAATCATAACAGGATTTTAGGTACAGCGGGATGTTGGATACAACGGGATATTGGATACAACGGAATGTTGATACAACGGGATGTTGGGTACAACGGGATGTCGAGTACAACGTGATGTAGGGTACAACGTGATGTTTGGTACAACGGGATGTTCGACATAATGGGATGTTGGGTACAACGGGATGTTGGATACAACGGGGTGTTGGGTACAACAGAATGTTGGGTACAACAAAATGGTGAGTACAACGGGATGTTGGTTACAACGGGATGTTGGGTACAACGGGATGTTCGACACAATGGGATGTTGGGTACAACGGGATGTTCGACACAATGGTGAGTACAAAAGGATGTTGGCTATAATAGTATGTTCGCTTACAATATAATGTCAATCATAACAGGATGTTAGGTACAGCGAGATGTTGGATACAACGGGATATTGGATACAACGGAATGTTGATACAACGGGATGTTGCGTACAACGGGATCTTGGGTACAACGTGATGTTAGGTATAACAGGCTGTTCGCTACAATAGGATGTTCGCTACAACAGGATGTCAACTATAACAACAGCGTGTTAGGTACAACAGGATGTTGAGTACAACAGAATGTTGAGTACAACAGGATGTTGAGTACAACAGAATCTTGAGTACAACAGAATGTTGAGTACAACAGAATCTTGAGTACAACAAAATGTTGAGTACAACAGAATGGTGAACACAACAAGATGGTGAGTACAACATGACGGCAAGTACAACGGAATGTTGGGTACAATGGGATGTTGGGTACAACATGATGTTGGGTATATGTGCATTATAACGGGATGTTCCTTATAATAAGTATTCAGTGTAAGTGACTTGATGAAGTCGAATGATGTCCATAACACAAGTTTTTTTTAATTTTTCCGTGGTATAGGCCTTTTAATGGGCAAACGGCATTATACACTTGTAGAATATTTCAGAAAATATTTACGAAAACGGTTACAACAATTTAAATTAAACGTGACATTGGCCTGTATGATATACAAGGGGCAATTTCTTATTTATTAAAATAGCCCATGCATACGTTTTTTTCTGAAAATTTCGTCGAAGGTTTCAACATTATGGTGACTAAATAATATAAATATTAAAATTGTTCGTATACAAAATATGCTACTTTCAAAACAATATTTCCCGAAAACGTATTTCTGGATCTTCATTAATGTTTGTGGCGTATTGTAGGTCTGAAACATCTACAACATTGTCTGTATTTATTTACAAAATTCCCCTTCTCTGCCACGTGTTTCTCCTCAGTGCTAAGATACAAACACGAAGGCTTTGGCCTTAAGACACCACAATTGCCAACCGAATTGTGTAATTGTATTTATTGAAGGTAAGCTGTTGAAGTGTTATACACAACCGCACTTAACTACACTATATTTGCGTTAGCGGGTACGTCAGCCACATGTGGAAGAGTTCTACGTCGAAAATATAATGTAAAAGAATCTCTTTAAATGTAAAATCTGAGGTAATGATATTGGCCATAAAATTGCTTAATTAATTAGAGATCCTCATATTGGCTTGAATCTCTTTAAATGTAAAATCTGAGGTAATGATATTGGCCATAAAATTGCTTAATTAATTAGAGATCCTCATATTGGCTTGTGTATCTCAGAACGATAATACAAATGTGCTGTTGTAAATGGCCAGAAACTGTTAAACGTGGAATAGAGCACCGAAAATCTTTTCTTAAATTATTATATGTATCAGCAAACATCACAAGGTATGTAGTAATAACCGTTTAAATTACTTGTTAACAACGATTTATTTTTAGTCATCGACTAGATGGTTTAACGTCGAACCTTGTAACCTTGAAAGTATCGCTATTTGGCGCACGACTGAAAGTTAGGTAAAATTTTGAAATATGGACAAATTTTGAAATCTATGAGTCATATATCCTGCAAATGCCAACCAACTATGAACATTGCAGCAGCTGTTCTCCATGGAATTATAATGCATTTTTAGGGAATTAGAGGGGACCTAAGCAGCTGCAGTTCAAAACGTACACGGATATATTTATGAGTAAACAAAAATAGTTAAAATATAAATTGGAAAACGCACACTAAAATGAAGAAATTTACATAAACACCATTTCGGACTAAATGAAAGTAATATAAAGAGAAGCTTCAAAAACGCTATGTTTTAGTTGGTTTAGGTGGTTTTCGGTTCTCTGGCATTTTATACCGCCGTTTCTGCTACCAATGTTGATTTATTCATTCGCTTTCGCTGCGTTTGTCTTCTGAAGTTTGGCTTTCGTAACAAGTTGGATGAGTTCCGGAATGTTTACTTACGTAATGAAGTTTTTCCCCTTTTGTAAATTAATACCTTCCTTATACACTCGAAATTATAACTAAATCCAGAAAATTAATGTTTACTTTAGGTTCCCACTTAATTGCACATTAGTCGGAAAGAAAAACGCTGATTACCGAAATTAAATTCTTTAAAATTGGTTTCACATTGAGCGATCCGCAGAAATAGGCAAAGAGTGCACTTAAACTAAACGAAGAATTTCTCCTGTAATGCGCGAAAATCATTAAGGGTATCCTATGCAATTATCGCTTCCTTGAAGCTAAAACAATTAACTTTCGCCAAGTATTTATTATAATGAAAGTATAATTAGGTTTTGCGGCGATTCGCTTACCCGATGATATTGCTGTTCACTTGCGGAATTCAAGGCGTAAATAATAATCAGTTCCGAGCAATAAATATCCTTGCCACTTTGCATTATCTTACCGACTTTACAGCATTAACGTTTAAGAAAAGATTTCTAGCTTATAAAACAGCCATCCTTGGCTATGATTTAATACGGCAATTGTGAAACTCTTATTTATTACTTCCCGAAATCTCTACCAAATTTTGCACTTCCTTGCGTCAAATAAATGGCAAATTTCTGTAAATAAGCACAAACTCATTGTTATTCAAATTTAGATAATTAATGTTAATTTTCGTAAATGAAAAAACCAGTAGACCCCATTCTCAAGCAATTTGTCTCTCAAATGCTGTAATTTCCTAAGACATGTAATTCAAAATTCAGATTCAAAGTCGAGTGGAATATTTAAAGTTTTGTATAGATAAGACAGCACTTAACCAAAAGAATTTCACAAGATGTTGTCCTCAACATGCAATCAGCGCTATCAGAAATTGCGCACCATTATATGATATAACGCCAGACTTTTCGGTCGAGTTAATTATATAAAAGCTATTAAGCCGCCCGGGAGTTGTAATTATAAGTAGGAAAATTAACACCATGGCTACTGGTGCCACCAAAGTTCGAACAATGCACGTGAATAACGTACACTAGGCATGCCTATTGTGTTTGTTACAGGGCAGAGCGTTGAATTAGTACTTGTTTATGCATGAGACACCGGCCCACGGTTTATTGTAATTTTATATTGTCAAATCAATAATAAACTTCGTATGTTATATGGTAGGTTTAACAATGAAATTATGAATTTTATTCTACATGCAAAAGGTTGGGAGCGGCTTCGGCTATCTTTTATTGTATTGTTAATTGTCGAAATGCTTTCTCTTTTTGTCAGTGTTTTAGGTACTTAGTCACATTCAACTCTGAACACATTAACAGAAACATGAATACTGAAGAACTTGTATTAATCGCTTGGCGACGGTGACCTTTGAACAACGATAGAAGATGATACCAAACAAAATTAGGAACTCGGTTTCACTATGTTTGTTGACATTTATTTTGATAATACCCGCAACGTCCTACTGCAAGGATCCGGTATTCTTCTGTCACGTGCTTCTCCTCAGCGTTGGAGAAATAGTACATCAGATTTTAACTGCAATCTAATCGACAGAAATACCAGAGACGGTTTACGAATTTAAACCATATGCTCGCCAAAACTGAACTAGGAAAATTTGATACTAAAACTGAAATCCTAGGATAAACCGCTACAGGTCAAATTTAGCTGGATTTGCAATGCAGGGATCTATAATGTGGAAGCATCGCATGGGACTGGCCACTAATTTCACATCATTAGTATTCAATGCGTTTTATACACCTCATTGGACACCAAACGTCAATCCCTTGGGCTTACAAACGAATATACATATATGTATTTCGCCTTCATACATATAATTAATAAATAACCACCCGTGTACTACAAAAACTGAAATCAAAGAAACAAGGTCTTAAATCCAAACTGAATCTAGCAATGGAAACCAAGAGACTGTAACTGAAATCCTGCAGGCTAAATATGGTAAATAATGAATCAGTGAGAAAGGTAGGTGGCAGGATTTTTTACAACTAGAAAGAAAACGTAAACACCAAACAAATGGGATATCAATTAGTACTTTTTAACTATTTTTAGTAAGAACTTTTATTATTTGTATAATCTCCTTGATCACTGCTTCGTCGAACTAACCTATGACACTTAAATCCGAGAAGTATGTCAAAATAACCATGAAATAATAACGCAAAATGTAAGTATGAAGATATTAAGTCCAAACATGCATTTTATGAATTGGTTATTTTCCAGCAGTCTTTTTCCGCTTTATTCAAAGTACATTTATTTCCCTGCACTGTTTTCCGGAAGAGAAGGTCAAGTACTCTCATTAGATGAACGACTCGATTCTAAATTGTAAAATCGGGTCTGTTCCAAGGCCTGGTTGTGGAAAAAGTCGATGATTCGTCAAATTCCGTGTCCACCAATTCTTATGGTTAGTCTCTACTTGGGCTATAACTATAGAAGGTTTTCATGCTCGTTTGATTTTGTCGCTCCTCACGAATTAAAGTCTTATTTTAATATACAATATTCTACGTGGAATATTTTGTTCTAGAATGCATGCAACACATTTCGTCATATGGTGAAATATTCCAGTTATTGGATATTCGCGTTTCGTTTTTTCACCAGTCGACTTTAGATCTCCGCTCGACCCGGTTGCCCGTTAAGATCTCAGCGCCGACGACAAATACGACAAAAGTTAGCCCAAGCTTCTGATGGTAAACGCGCCTGGTTTTGAGTCGGAGTTGCTGACAGCGCCTCTGTTAGATTAAGATACCGTATCGCTTTTTTCTTGCCTGGGGCAGGCGAATTCTCAACTTGTGGCGGATTAAAAATATTACAAACGTGTCAGTTTTTTTAAGACAATTCAGTGAAATTGTTCTCTCGACTTGTGTGGGATTAAAACCTTCAACCCCGTGACTCCTCCACTAAGCCGTTGCAAGTGATAATCCCGTACAGCGGCGAAGACTTTGTTCCTGAAGTTCCCGTTTTTTTTTTTCTAAGAAAGTCTTGCCCTGTAACGTTGTCACCATCGTGATCCAGCCTTCAGGAGCGTGCCTGCGATTAACCACCGCTACTCCTCTGAGCTAAGCCGAAGGCATTTCCATCTTTCCTGTTGCGGGTCGACGAAAAAGCTCGTTTGGCCCCTAACAAAGTACATCGTCGTAAAAATAGATCTCTGTCTGATTTAACATTGTATATGACAACATCTTACTCTGTATATATAAATAAAACGACTTTAATTAGTCCAATAGAAATCAGAGGTAATAGACTGTATACAAAAAGCACGTCCTGGTAATTGCTTTAAAGTAGGTTCAAATAAAGAAGTAATATGATATAATACTACAACGTAACCTCGATAACTCATGCCTCCAGTAATCCAAAACTCTACTAAAACGAACCCACCTCCTTATATGTTTAGTTTTCAATGTAACACCCAGTATATTAAAAGATATTGTCCAATACAAACAATCTCCAGTAATGCGAATAACGCAAGAGTCCTTTAATATTCAGTTTTCATCTACAATAGGCGGAACGCTCAACTCAGTATAAACAAAATTATTCTGATACAAAAATAATAAATATCTATGTTCTATACATAAATCTAGTAATTCGAACAATTCAGTAACCTAAAAACATCAGATCGAAATTAATTAGGATAAGGCAACAGCACAAACGCGACAAAATCAGAAAGGAACTTTAATACGAGGTTATGTACTGCATATTGGGACACGATGGAAATGCCGACTTCTCGGAATAGTTGCATGTGCACTAACCGTAAACTTATTACAATTGATGAAAAGGAAATACAATCGAACTCCCATATAGTGATCCTGGAAAATACCTCAAAAATAAATAAATCACTACATAAAATTCATGTTTAAATACTAAATTAACCTCATGTGTTTGATAGTCGACAATATTTTAAGTCGTGTTTTGATTATAAAACTGATTTTTTTTACGATTCCCGCCACAAATTTTGCGGCGACATCTTTTTGTTTGACACCCTTATCAACGTCTTCCAACATCTTTAACTTTTCTCCAACATTCATACATTTTCGTTTGCCATTTTTAAAAACCGCTTAGTTCAGCACCAATATAGCAACTAACAAATGCATGTACAATGGTTGATGAACTGCACATTAAAGGATGTGAAAACCAAAGATGATCCTAATAGCACGATTAAAATCTTGTCCATCACATGTACAAATGCAATAACAGCTTCTATGAAATGTATGAACATTTTGTAATCCACTTACAAATTTTTGTTTTTACTTGAGAAGAACAAATATGGAAAAAAATTGGAAATATACCGATTAGAAATAGTATTTCATAATTAAAATTTTATCTGTATACCTGACTAACAGTAAAAGTGGTAAAAATTTGAAAGAAAACCATCACAATATGGAGGCTTTACATCATAATCTAGAGGTATTTTACATGTAATTCAGTCTGAACGCCATGAACATCGTTATATAGAAAAAATCATTAAATGGAGGTTCACTATATGGGAGTTCGGCTGTACGTTATTCCATTCGTCATGATAGTGCATTTAACTTATTGTTTCAAATTTAAGATATACAGTAATATTTTTATTTGTTTACAAAACTAACAATGAAACGTAGAAATCACGTTAACATTGATTTACAACCAAGCATTATACTTCATGAATAAAACAAATTTGTAAAAAAGCCCATTATTCTTTCAAGTGAAAGCTTTTAAGCAGCAGGCATAAAAGTTGACTAATATATTCCTAAGAACATAATGTCAATTTGACAGCAATTATCAGCTCGTATAGTGATTTTATTTCAGGAAACATCACACTCGCGGAGCTTTAATTCAACTGTTGACGCACTTACGATGCTGAATGAACTCAAATATTTATTCTAACCCTAAAGACACACATTTGCCCAAGACTTTGACACCGGTAATTGCTTAATTGGTTACCATTCGAGTTAAAGCCGATTACAGCAGCTTATTTACAGGGGTGGTTTTAATGTAATGTGTATTCATTTCGGCATCTTTGATATACTCTTTAAAATTTTGAGTACTTCCAATTCGGATTAAGAAGCTGTTTGCTGTATTTAAGGTTGTTACAGACACCACAAGAATATTGCGAAAATGAAAAAGAGGTGGTAGTTATCATACGTATTATTTAAATTGTTTTTCTAATTACTGAAACTTCAGGGAAGTTACATGAACGGAGGGGATTACTCGCCGTTACTCCAATCAAAAGAACGGAAAGACAATCAACGAAGGCATCACTGTTGAAGAGTCTATCTATCTATCATGATATGCTTCATACCAGGCGACAGGTGAGAAAGAAAGCTTCCCTGATATTTTCTTACAGAGACTAGAGCACCTGCACGTTTATATGTGCTCTATCTCTTGGTCCTACTGCCAAAATTAACGCCTCGACAAATATGAACTACTCTATTGAAGGCTAAGGAGATATCTGAGCAATAGTGTATAGCTAGAAACAGGCCCGTTACGATTTGAATGATTATGCATATACCTAGAACAGAACCAAAATTTCATCATGTTGAGATGTTTGATGGGGTTGGAAGGTCAACGGCACTGGTACATATCGCAACGATCTTCAGCATACAAAGCTTATATTTCTGTTGAAACCGAGTCGACAGACCTACGCCGAGGCTAAATAAAACACCAGTAATGGCAAAACTAGTGGGTTCTAGATGAATCAGGGTCACCTTCATGGAACCATACTTAGAAATTCTAGCTAATAACGCAGCTAGAGAAGCCACAGTTCCAAGCCACACCAATGGCCAACAGTTAAAAAATCAAGTAGCTCTCTAGGAGAAAAATGCTTCCATGGGTATTCGGTGAAAACTTTCGCAGAGCAGGTTATGTATTTCTTCACTGATATGGGGGTGTTGTGACAACCTTATAAATTCAATGGCTAAGGATCCCATAATATTATGTAGATAATGTGGCTATCCTGTTAAGGTATTGGAGATATCACATAAGCACCGAATAATTTACAAGGTTGGTGTAAAAAGCATCCGTTTTTGAAATACTAAGGTCTTCTTTCTCAAAAGGAACCACGTTAGCGGACTCGAAAGGACCAATGCTGTATGGCACAAAATTAGAACGGCTTGGCAAAGTTAAGTTTGAATGAGTAATTCTACTGTATGCAAGATTATCTGGAAAGACCACGCTGAATACCCATAAAAACAGAAGCAATTAGCTATAAGATACGGATGATCTTTCTCTCCATGATATTCGACCCATAGACTGGTTTGAAACAGCTCGGCATTCCTCTCTATTCTGGCTCATTTCAGCTTGGAATAATTTCGATTTCTTGTATATTCCATTGTAAGACAGCTACGTTCAAAAATATAAATCCCATCCAAGCTAGTAAAATGAGTCTCTTAAGAGTAGTACAGGGTTACACCAAGGACTACAGAATACGAAATAACGCTACCCAAGGAAGTCTCAATATATCCATTCTTGTGCAGATGATTCAAAATAATAGAGAAAACTGGAAACCTCATGTAGAAAGAAAAGAAGACTACCGAATACCAAAAATGGCTTGTACGTACTACCCTCATGGAAGTACGAACCATGGTAAAGACCACAAATCATTAAAATGGAAAAAGAAGATAATGATATCCTATTCAGGAATTGCGTTTTAGAGGCAGAACCTCTGCGTTCATGCTTTACACTCTATAGAATTGTTCCGTCCTGACAGCACTAAGAAAAATACTACTTCGGGCCCGATTTCGAACACACACGGGGTCCATGTACAGAAATTATTGAACTTATATCGAACGTAAATTAATTGAAAGTTGTACTGGTCTAGGTGCATGGCCTAAACCCATCCCAAAAATATATTAGGCAGAACTTCACTTAGATTAGATAAAGTCGGATTATTTAAGGTTGATTAGGTTACATTAGAATAGATTAGGTTACGTGAAGTAAAAGTGGATCAGATTGAAATAGATTAGTTTAGATTGATTAAGTTAGATAAAGTCAATATAGGATAGTTTAGGTTAGATTAATTTAAATCAGGTTAGGTTAGTCAGTTTCGAAGATGTCACCAATATAAAGAAATTAAAATGCTCTGAATTTCACAATTATTTCATGGAAGTGTATATCCATTACACAAGAAGGTCTACCGTGGGTAGTGAATAGGATAGTACCATATGGTTACACTAGCGACGAAAGCTTTGATATTTATAAAACTTTTCGACGATATATTTCGGCATGCGCAAGTACGATCAGCCAACAGGTAAATAATAAGTAGGTGGAAGTGAATACATAAAACTGAAATATTTTGTAAACAGTATGCAAAGTGAAATCGTAAATTTCACATTTGCCTACTTGCATACAAAGAATTTAATAACAAAACGTTGCGCAGCCTCAGCTGAACATACTAAATTATTCCCTGCTAAAGCTGTACAGGGAACTCTATATTTATTGGCAAGTATAAATTCCATACCTCCATTTTAGTATGCACTATTTACAGTTCTTGTTTACACATTCATTCCGCCAGCTTTTGTACCCTCTATTGGCTGTATGTTTGGTCATATGTTAACTGCTGGGGGCGAGTTTATTGCGAAAAGCACGTTTATTTGCAGTACTGCAGGCGGTGCATGTTTCAAAACAATCATTTGTTTAATATTGACATTCTACCCTTTGGTAAACCCATTTCACTGTTGTGACTGCAGCGAAAGTTACGTGAACTATTCGTCCTTTCGTCCTTGCACTTTGTTATTGTTATACCTTGTTCAAGATTATAATGCATTGGCCTTGTTTAACTTGGTTATGGTTTGAAAAGGTATAAGGGAACCATTGTTCATGTTATTGTTTCGACGCCAACAGTTAACTGCTTTGGCTCATTACCATGCAGATTGGATTTCAATTGATTTTTAGATAACCCCTGGCGTATATGATTATATGAAGATTGGAGGATGTAAATCGAGATTGGCAATCTGCATAGGGATTTTTAAACGCTTTGGTTTCACGCACGGTGCAGATTTCTCTGGGGAATTTTGAAATTTGCAAAATTTCATAGCATACGGAGACTGTAACCTGATTTTGAAGTTGATTAGCTTTTCTGCGTCAGATAATAATGCAATATCTATTTTTTCTGTACCTTTGGGAAAATGTTCAAAATTACGTTAAATCATTCATTCTCCTAGAGATTAACTAGATTTGCATTCAAACATGTAGCCTAGCTATATAATTTCACATAGAGGCACTTGAACAATCCTGTAATGAACTTTCGGTATTCGGTAAGCCTCTGCTTCGGAATCTAGAGAATCCAGGAGAATTCTTGTTCACTTGGGGCGTTGCATAGGTTATTTACGGAAATTTATTACTAAGAGCCTACAGATACAAAATTATTCCTTCCAATACGCAGTACGTATTATAACTATCGGAGAAAAGTAATAAATAGGGGGCGGCACGTGACCTCGTGATTAGATTTTATTACTCTGACCCCGCATGATTCCACTATCGTCGCTACAAGCGATTTTGTTACAATGTTCTACAAATAACTGTTAAAATGTTCATTAGTCTGGTTTATTAGTTTAGTTTTGATACTTTTGTTATAACATGTGTATGTACCTCTTTATTGTAAACTGTACAAATAAGGGAAAACCGTAATTCCATCCTTCTATAAGGGAAATAAGAAGAAAAATATAACAATTCATAGCAAACTTTTTCCTTAACTCAACACAACGAATAAACACATCATTTCACCCTTCCAAGCCTGTTAACTTTCTTACTGACAGAAAATATTACATTATATACGGGGTTGTACAAATGAGGTGCGTGTGAGATTACAATTCCCACACCGTATAATTCTTACAGTATCAAAATCCTACAGTGCATAATTTTCTCAACATATAATATTCCTTGCTCTTCCAGTTTCTAGGGTAGTGTAGTAAAGGTAGATAACCAAAAAAAAATGAATGCACTGACACTGTAGATATTATAAAATCTAGTTATAATTGTTGAAATTTACACAAAAATATAGCGTTTTTTTCACTTAAATAAAAAAAAAATCATATTATTTCCTGGCAACTAGTCATGCATACATGGGAAAACTTACGTTTTCCTCGTACAGGCATGTATAATATATTTTATTTTTGAGGAGTTTCAGAACAACTAGTCACTAGCTTAGAAAGAAGCAACAAAAGGTAAATAGGTGAAAGAAATTGATGTAAAAATTCCGCCTAACCATGGTTTACTATAAAAAAACAACGCTCTTTCATTAAAAATACAGAGAAACGCGAGAAGATTCAAGGAACAAGAACGCGCAAAATCAACAAACAATTTAGGCAAAGCCGGTTAACAGAATATTGTAGTAGAGTATTTTTCAATTAAAGCCTACGGTGAAATGGGTTGCAGTTCTTACGATAAGCATTTTTCAGTTTCGGATTAGCGCTTTATTTGCACACCACAAACCGAACGCATTTCTGTCTTTGTTAGTTGATTTATATTTCCGACAAAGACGTATGTCGTAGTGACATCTGCGAACGAAACAACACCAACACTGTACGTGTGGAGTATTCTATCGGCTGACGCGTTTAGTAGAAAGAAACAGAGATACTTGAAGAATGTCGCGCTGATGCAGCCAAACGTCACTACTTAAATCTGTTTCCAGCAGTATTTAAAATGTTTTGGAGGATTATATGTCAATATTTTATTTTCGGAAGTTACCTGTAAGAGTTTTTATTTACCATGTTTTTTATTGCTGAAATAAAAGGTAATTGCAGTTACTAGAATGTATTCTTAAAAATGGTAAACGGTAAAACAGGCATAAACAGTATGAGTAAAATATACAATAATTTTCTTCATCGTACACTGTACACTACATCTCTAACTGTCATTTTTAATGTTTCGGACATATCTTTATTTTTTAACTTTTTTTTGCTGGAGCTGTACACTTTTTTTATTAATAGAAGGTTGTCTCTCCTTTGCTGCACGATTTTCCGTATGGTGGGTAAACTTATTTTTAATGCATCTACAACTCGTTCCCGAACCGCTACAACGTAACATAATGGACCAAAATTGTCTTTTCCGCGCGTAAAATAATCAAATAGATTTAACACAAACTGTTGATCCTGCGCATTCAAAAAATTTCTGGACATTTCTAACATCGTTTTCTTTTTACAATAGCTAAACACCAACTAACATCCAATGTTGAACTGGCTAAGTAATATCGTGTTTTCAAGAATATATTCCAATAACTGTAATTACCTTTTAATGGCTGTATAACAAAAATACTATTATTTAATCTTCAACCTCTTAATACCAATTTCCACAAACCAAAACAAACCGGGATATCTACAAAACTATTTCCCAGGAAAAAACAAAGGTTCCCAAAGTGTATAAAATAAATTTCAGCAATAAACAACATGGTAAATAAAAACTCTTAGGGTAACTTCCGAAAATAAAATATTGACATATAATACTCCAAAACATTTTAAATACTGCTGGAAACAGATTTAAGTAGACGTTTGGCTGCATCAGGGCGACATTCTTCGTGTACCGCTATTTCTTTCTACTATACGCATCAGCTGATAGAATACGCCACACGTATAGTGTTGGTGTTGTTTCGTTCGCAGATGTCACTAAGACATACGCTTTTGTCGGAAATATGAATCTGCAAGCAACTAACAAAGACAGAAATGCGTTCGGTTTGTGGTGTGCAAATAAAGCGCTAATCCGAAACTGAAAAATGCTCATCGTAAGAACTATAGCAATAGTTTGATAGTTCCGCTATAATGTTTAAATGAAAATTTAATTACATTTAAAATTAAAATAGAACAACAATTATATTAAAAATCGGATTGTTTGAACGCTGTGGAGAAGAGAAATCAAATTTACTTGAAAAAAATTGTCTGTAGGAAAACCCTAAGATATCTTTTATGAAGGAGAAAATTACAGAATCATAATACAGTATTTTTGAGGAAATCAGGCAAACTATTTGTTACTTTTCTAAAATTAGACAACCAGTGTTGACGGTATTATTCTGAGCACTTTATATTTTGGCAGTATTGTTTACGTTCTGTATAGTTTTTTTCCTGTGTAGTTTATTTACTATTTACTTAAAAGTTCTTTCCGGAACTAAAGCAACAAATTGCCGAAACCTTTAAGCAGGCAGTAAAAACAATTTGTTAGATTTTTATTAAGTTAATTCGAACAGGAACGTGATAACGGGGGGCCCGCTTATTTCTTTGAATACTGTATGAGATAAACTATATTATTTTTTTATTGTGCCATGAAATATTTATACGTACGTTGTTAGCAATAAGTTGCAAATGCATTGAATTTAAATGCGAAAACTGTTCAGAAATTGCTGTTGGAATAAGCTGCAGATGCCAGAGTTGCTGTCAAATCATAAGAATTTGATGGTTGTATATCAAAGGCACAACTGTTCTAAGTACAAAGTTGTGACATCATTAACTGTATTAATGACGTGCATTACCTGTGTCCTTCAGAAAACGACAACAACCAAAACTGACCCATTCCATCCAATTATAAATTTCCACTTCTAGACATGATAATACAACATCTGATATAGAAACCCTTACCATTAATCAAATTTAAATTGCGAAATAGGGAAAAGAATACAACTAGAACAACTCAAGGAGTTCTTCCCGCGAAACAGAAACCCTTCAACGTGGATGGTTTAGGAGAGGTCCTCTTTAAAAAGCGAAAAAAGCCCTAAAAATCGCACTGACCAAACAAGTCAATATTCATATCACGAACACGTGGGGTTCGTCGGCTATGGCGCTCGATATTATCATCATCGGCCTTCCAAAACACACATTTTTTATCGAAGACCCAACTGCTGGGGGCTGGGGTTGGTCCTAATTGTTATGAAGCGTCAGCAGCTGCCAGTGGCACGCGGTAGTTCAGCTGCCCCATAATAAATAGATTAACTTGGTGAGCGTTTCGGGTCGACAGTCCATCAGGGCTTTGGCCAGTAAAACAGCCCATATGGCTTATCGGCCTTCGGGATTTATAACGCAATATATAGGGGTGGTTGGTTTCGATATACCTATTAGTTATTATTTGTAGTTCCTCATTCCTTACTCTACACATCCCCTACTTGATGTAGCTGTTTTAAGTGTCATGCAACCAAGATGGATCATGACAGTAATATTGATGGAATGGTGGAGGTGCCCCAACAACCATTGTAATTGCCAAAATGATGGATTTAGATTTAGTTGAGAACATTTCTCCCACTCTCCCCCACATTTGATGATTGACTACAAGAGGAAGAGCACCCACCACCAACTCCTATTATGCCCAACTATAGCTTGCACTATATTTTTATTCATTAATCGTTAAGCATGTGGGCTGTATTAAATTGCATTTACAATTACTAATTAGTGGCCTAAATTATTATCATGATCGTTATTATTAGCAGTAATACTATTTATTACGAGCTTCGTGACCTCGCAGGCTAATCAAGTCTCTGCTGATAAAAATTTGGCGCCAATTAAAAAATTGCATCACTGTTTCTGAACAGCCTTGAGCTAAACGACTGATAGAATATTCCTTTTACGTAAAAACATCCTTTTAGTGAAAAATGAACTTTCGAGCCCAAGGATGTTTTGTTTCCAAACAAATTTATGAGCCACGTTAAGCCAGTTCATGCAAACAATTTATCGTAACCATATTTCCCGCTAAAGAATAAAATTAACGTCAATTTTATTTTTTGTTGTATAACAACAGTTAACGTTACAAAAGATGGGCAAGTGAGAGAATTCTGTTTGCGGAACCAATCGATGGTGATGCAATATCAACGAATGACACGGTGGCCATTATTTTGAGGTCTTTGTGCTCTAATAATACATTACGGTGTCATGGCGTGTGAAATTCTGGTAAATGTGGGGTCAGTCTGGCCGCAGTTTTAAATCATGGACATGTGATATTTGGGCTGGACGGCTAGAGGCTGCGTGAGCTTGTAATGACATTTTCGGATGCTCAAAGGACTTTTAGGGTTTCACAAGATGAATTTCCGGCTCATCCTTAAGATCAACCTCAAGTAAAGACAAAAACATACATGTTTACAATGTTTACAGAATTATCAGTACCATCAACTAACGAAAACTAGGTCATTGGTAGTATTGGAAGTTTGTAACACATGGTATAATGTTTATTTTGCTTTGTAGAATATTCAACAGTTAATAATTTAAAGTAGACTAGCTGCACCCGCGTGCCATGTTCTATTATTTGTTAGCGTCTTAAAAAATAATAAATAAGCTGTCTGATGACGTACGATGTGTACTTGCGAAAACAATGTTTGTTTGTCAAAATAAATCAATTTTTTATCCAAAAACCTGTATATTTCTGTACTGTTACATTCGTTTCATTTGTTTACATATTTGTGAATGAACGGGTTTCGTTTCCCTGATGCTTTTTTTTCCTTTTTTGAAGAACTCTCCATATAACATTCTTGCTGCGACTAATAATAATTCACATTTTTTTGAAGTACATATTTTCCACTTTTCAGCTGGTGAAAAGTTCATTTTAAAAGAATCTCGAATAATATGCTAAATATATTATTATCCATTTTTAGAGGGGTCGAAAATGTATTTTAAACTAGGAACTGCCCATGTTTTCAACAAAATTGTCCTAAATATTCTGCAAAAAGGATTACTGATTCAAATTTTCCCCTTTTCCCGAGAGGCCGGGCAGGCAAATGGTTCTTGAAATGTGAGGGAAAAAATAAGGGGTAGCAGGGTTAAGAAGGGTCGGCTAATGGCAGTCTACAAAAGACAGTGTTGTTGGTAGCTAGGCGTAATCTTGGATATCTTTGGCATGATAACTAATTAATAGCGTTGGCGAACCTATAACTCTCAATAAGATTCGATAAGGATTTAGAAGGTTTGAATGAGAGGCCAGGCAGGCAAATGGTTCTTGAAATGTGAGGGAGAAAATAAGGGGTAGCAGGGTGTTAGGAATGGTCGGCAATGGCAGTCTACAAAAGACAGTGCTGTTGGTAGCTAGGCGTCAGCTTGCACATCTTTGGCGTGATAACTAATTTATAGCATTCGCGAACCTATAACTCTTCATAACATCCGATAAGGATTTAAAAGGATTGAACGAGAGCCAGGCAGGCAAATGGTTCTTGAAATGTGAGGGAAAAAATAAGGGGTAGCAGGGTGTTAGGAAGGGCCGGCAATAGCAGTCTACAAAAGACAGTGTTGTTGGTAGCTAGGCGTAAGCTTGCATATCTTTGGCGTGATAACTAATTAATAGCGTTCGCGAACCTGTAACTCTCAATAATATCCGATAAGGATTTAAAAGGATTGAACGAGAGGCCAAGCAGGCAAATGGTTCTTGAAATGTGAGGGAGAAAATAAGTGGTAGCGGGGTGTTAGGAATGGTCGGCAATGGCAGTCTACAAAAGACAGTGTTGTTAGTAGCTAGGCGTAAGCTTGCATATCTTTGGCGTGATAACTAATCTATAGCGTTCCCGAACCTACTAATTGATTGCGATGCGATTATCCTTATGTTGAGGCAAGGCGCGATATTAATGTTACCATTGATATGTATATGTATAGCAATATTTGCTAATATAAGCAGTGGTGTCGCTGGCAAGGTATTATCTACTTGCTATTATATGTCGTTTCAAGTACTAGGTCCTATTCCTATTATTATTATTATTATTATTATAAAAGATTGGTGTGTCTATGTAAGTAGTTGTTGGAAACACTAGCGTAGCTAACATAAGTAGCTATATGAGTAGATAAGGTGTGCGGTATGCTTAATCATTATTCACCTAGCAATAATTAGGGGAGGTAGTCAGCTGGCAGAGGTAGTCAGCTGGCAGAGGTGGCCAAGTTGAATTATTATTATTACTATGAATGTTACATCAACGCCAGAAGGGCATCGGCTTACATTTACGTGGGGGAAAGGTTGCTAATTATACTCTCCCCTGCGCATGTGGGGGTGAATCCAGTGGCAGTTCCCTCTGGATGATTGGTGCACCAGAAGATATCCTCCGTATCCTGTTCGAATCCCAACGCAGGGGTAGGGACTGGAGGCCCCTGGGTGAGTGCAACTGCCCAATATGGATTAACAGTTCAATAAAACTGTGTTCTATTATCTGTTGCCTGTCGCCGTGAATAAGTTCTGATCCCATCCAGATTATGTTTACCCAGGTACTGCATAAATGAAATGCAGAAACGTTGCAACCTTATATACATTTAAAATTCAGTCGTTTTTATACGCCCCCCGTAAGGTCGACCCTAACAGGAGTTGCCAATCCATTAGGAGTGTATTGCCCATGGGGCTGGTCTGTACATTATTTTCCAGAATAGAACGCGAAAAATGACAAATTATACAAATTCTCCGGGTTTTGCAATTTACGTTAACTCAATAATTTTAGAATGAATGATAGCAGTTATGCTAACAAAAGTGCTGATATTTAATATTCATTAGTACTCGTAAAGGCCTTATGCTTCCCGGAAAAATATCATCATGCAGCGGTCGTAATTCCCCAAATACTTCGCCCATTTAATATGTAGATAGTATTAACTGATTAACCTCTTAGAACGGCTAGGCAATTATTGATTTTCTGGTGTAATACCACAACTCTCACTTTCCTAAAACATCAATAAACAACGTAATAATTAAATAATTTAGCAGATGTTTGAAGTCTTGGGACGTTCCGGGTTAACTTAAATAAATTCTCTCTTTTGCAATGTTTTTCCCCGCATATTTTCCTAAATATATTAAAAAATATCAGAAAATTTAATAAAAGAAAATGTAAGATTAGATTGAGAGTTAAGCTTCAAACTCTGGAAATTGAATAGTCGAATTGTCATTGAAATTCTTTATATATTTATATTTTATTCTACGTTCTTATAACCCTACTCTTCCTCGTCGTTTTGGTACTATTCCAAGGATCTTTCCTGAGATTATTATATTTTAAATGTTAATTGGGATTGTGATCTTTAAGAGATATATAAACAAAAACAGTGTAGAGGTTAAAACTAACGACAGGTGCAAGGTCGTCAAGAAACCCCACAAAATGACTTCCGGTACACCTGGACTGTCTTACCTCTTTACCGCTCAATTTAAAATCAATACAAAACATTAAGATAGAACCGTTTATATGGGGCGGAACACACTATTAATTTCAAATACATTTTTCTTTGTTTCTAAGGATTTGTAAGATAATTTTCAAAAATAGTTTAAAAAGGATTTCACGTACACTGAAAACCTTGCGACTAGTTTAAAATATATAAAAATACTGAAATGTTCAATTAATTCCCGTTTTAAATGTTAACAATTTAAAACATGAATGAATTACACATTTCAGTATTTTTATATTTTTACAGATTACAGGATTAACTGTATTTGTAACCCTCTCGGGATTTTCAAAAATATTTTAATTACGAATTCCAAAATACTGAAGAGTTTGAAGGATGTACTTAGGAATTTAATTTTGCTGTATAAGTTGACGCATGATATGTACTAGGAATACCTCCTAAGAGTTTCAAAAATATACAAAATTTATTGATTCATCTTCTACATTTAATGATTGTAATGTTGATTTAAAAATATAGAGAAGTATGATTAATTCATGTTGGAAATTTGATTTTGTTGTACAAATTGAGTTATTAAATCTACTAGGATTAACTCCTAAGATTCAAAAATATTAAAAAGTTATTGATTCATCTTACAAATTGAAGTGTGCAAAATACTTCGAATCTCCTGAGAACTTTTACAACTATTTAAAAAAGGATTTAAAACATAGAAAAGTTTTATTGATACATATCACAAATTAGCTTTTGTTGCACAAATTGAAAGCACTAGAATTACTTCAAAAAATTTTTAATTAATGAATTCATCTTCAACATTTGATATTGTAATATTGTTCTAAAAAATCTGGAAAAGTTTGATTCATTTATGATGAAAATTGTATTTTGTTGTACGAAGTGAGGTATGATTACATCCTAAGGAATTCCCTGGAGAGTTTCAAAATACAAAATTTTTTGAACAATTCATGTAGATATACTAATTTTACTTTAAAAATGAGGTATGAAATGTTCTAGGATTACCCCCAAGGTACTTCAAAAATATCAACGAATTATTGCTATATCTTCCAAATTTAATGTTACTGTACAAATGGTAGTGTCCAATGTACTACGAATCTCCTGAGAAATTTAAAACTATTTCAAATCCGATTCAAAAATATGAAGAAGCTTGATTGATTCTTGTCGGAATTTTAATTTTACAACGTGAGGTAACTAACATACCAACTACACCTCCTAAACAGTTTCAAAAATATTAAAAACTTTTAAGGATTCTTCTTGGAAATTGAATGATGTTGTACAAACTGAAATATACTAAGAACATTCCGCGGAGATTAAACACTATTCAAATACCATAGAAAAGCTTAGTTGATTTACGTTGGAAATTTGATTTTGTTGTACATATTAAAGTATGATAGGTACTAGGATTACCTCCTACGGAGTTTCAAAAATATTAAGAAGTTATTGACACATCTTGCATATTTACTGTCATTCTACAAATTAAAGTGACCTATATACTATGAATCTCCTGGCAAGTATCAAAGAATCAAAAGATTTACAAAATATAGAACAGTTTGATTGATTATGATGGAAATTTTATTTTCGTGTAGAAATTGAGGTATGAAATGAAACTAGGGATACCTCCTAAGGAATTTCCTGGGGATTTCAAAATACAAAATTTTTTTAATATTTCCTGTAGATATACTAATTTTACTTTAAAAATTGAGGTATGAAATGTTCTAGGATTACCCCCAAGGTACTTCAAAAATATCAACGAATTATTGCTATATCTTCTAAATTTAATGTTACTGTACAAATGGTAGTGTCCAATGTACTACGAATGTCCTGAGAAATTTAAAACTATCTCAAATCCGATTTAAAAATATGAAGAAGCTTGATTGATTCTTGTCGGAATTTTAATTTGACAACGTGAGGTAACTAACATACCAACTACACCTCCTAAACAGTTTCAAAAATATTAAAAACTTTTAAGGAGTCTCCTTGGAAATTGAACGATGTTGTACAAACTGAAATATACTAAGAACATTCCGCGGAGATTAAACACTATTCAAATACCATAGAAAAGCTTAGTTGATTTACGTTGGAAATTTGATTTTATTGTACAAATTAAGGTATGAAAGGTACTAGGATTACCTCCTAAGGAGTTTCAAAACACTAAGACGTTATTGATACATCTTGCATATTTACTGTTTTTCTACAAATTAAAGTGACCAATGTGCTATGAATATCCTGGCAAGTATCACAGAATCAAAAGATTTACAAAATGTAGAACGGTTTAATTGATTATCTTGGAAATTTTATTTTCTTGTACAAATTGAGGTACGAAATGAAACTAGGGATACCTCCTAAGGAATTTCCTGGGGATTTCAAAATACAAAATTTTTTTAATATTTCCTGTAGATATACTAATTTTACTTTAAAAATTGAGGTATGAAATGTTCTAAGGTTACGATTACGTTAGAAATTTGATTTTGTTGTGCAAATTAAGGTATGAAAGGTACCAGGATTACCTCCTAAGGGGTTTCAAAAATATTAAGAAGTTACTGATACACCTTGCATATTTACTGATATTCTACAAATTAAAGTGACCAATGTGCTACGAATCTCCTGGCAAGTACCAAAGAAACAAAATATTTACAAAATATAGAACAGCTTGATTGACTATCTTGGAAATTTATTTTGTTGTACAAATTGAGGTACGAAATGAAACTAGGGTTACCTCCTAAGGAATTCCCTGGGGAGTTACAAAATACAAATAATTTTGAGCAATGCATGTAGAAACCTTAATTTTACTGTACTAATGCAAGTATGAAATTTTGTAGGATTACCTCCTGAAGTACTTCAAAAATATTAACAACTTATTGCTTTATTTTCAAAAATTAATGCTATTGTACAAATTGAATATGCCACAATTCTCCTCAGAAATTTTGAACCTATCTCAAAAATTTAAAAAATATGTAACAGCTTGGTTGATTCATGTTGAAAATTTAATTTGGTTTGACAAAGTGAGGTACCTGATGTACTAAGAATCTTCTTAAAGAAGAACATAAATGTTGTGGAAGGTCATTTTGGAAATTCAATTATGTTGAACAAATTGAGCAATCAAACCTAGCAGGTACATCCCCTAAAGAGTTTCAAACATATTAAAAACATTTACTGATTTGTGTTTGGAAATTGAATAATGTTATATAAATTGAAATGTATATATGTAGTAGGAATATTCCGGGGAGTTTAAAAACTATTTAAAAAATATACAAAAGCTTGGTTGATTCATACTGGAAATATTGTTTTGTTGTAGAAATTGTAGTATCAAGTGAACACGGAATATGTTCCCGAAGAGTTCCAAAAACATTTCAAATAATGGCGGAAATTTAATGTTGTTGTACATACTGAGGTGTCAAATGTAGGTACTCCTGAGCAGTTTTCTTCTGCTATTTCGATCAAATCAATTAAGCCCACGTTTGTGGGCCTGAAAGCTCGAATTTCTATTCTTCCCTGTTATTACAGCTGTAAACCGAAAGTGCTTTCACATATTTGGCTTCCAGGTCGTATATTTCGAAAAAGCGAGAATTCTCAGGCCGAGTGGATATCAGACTTCATGTCTACGGACGTAAGTAAACAAAAACACGCACATGCTTAACACATTTTGCCATCCGAGGCGTGCGTTGTGAGATGAAATATGAAAACTGTGAAACTTTACGGAGTGGCTGCGGAACCGGAAACGGGTTTATGGCTTCTTTAAAGCCAACAGTAGACGCGTATACGTCTATATACTACCAAATGCCGGCTTAAGACGTACACGGAATAAACATTCGGGGAATTTCAACGAACATAAAGACTCTGCGTGACATCTCCATTGCTTCTTCGCATTGTCTCTCTATTTGTCGAGGAAAACGCATATAGATTGTAAATTGAACGGTAAAGACGCTTTTATTGGACAGTTATCATATATTTTGGCTCGTCTACCAAGAAAAGTGGACGCATACCAAATAACAATAAACTCTAAATCTCTCAGAACCGAAAACTATAGCCGGATGTATATATTTTGATAACGGCTTATAGGAAATTTACATAACCTTATACTATTGTATGTAGCGTCGTCATACTGTTTTATAGGGTCAGGCCAACGTTGCAATTAAGTCCAGTTTTCAAAGTGAGTACTTGTTTACGTACTAATATATAATTACCACTAAAGACTGGTCGGCATCATTTAAGACTTGTTTGCCACGATGCAAATAACAACATTAAGGAAACGTACAATTTCTGACACAAAGACGGGAGATGCACTCATTAATTTCGAGCCGCAAATGAAAACCGCCTTTAATGTGGCTTTACTGCTTAATAAAATACTAGTAAAACTTTACATTTTACTTCCACTTTTGTTAATTACCGCTGGAGGCAAGAACCGCTTTAATTCTACGGATTCGCCCTTCTTTTTACAAATTATTTGAAGCAAAAAATAAATGGCTTCTTTAGTAACCTTAGGCTTAAAGCCAGAATGAAAATGCGGCAAAAATGATCATAAATCTACTTCAAAATATGTTCAATGATTTTGAAATAATGAGATATTAAAAAAGTATACTATTGTAGCAAGGTACAGTCCAACTTACTGAACACCAGCTCGGGCACAACGAGATCTCGGATATAAAGAACGTTTATGAGTTAAATGTTTGGATTTGCTTTGTTTACTGTATTGTGGTTCCTAATTACAGCGAACGCTCGTCCCGAAAACAACAAATGGAGGACATTTTATATCCAACCAGAATAGGTCTACCTTTGAAAATTATAAGTCTTACACTTGACATTTATCTAATGATTTTTTTCTATAAGATTCTACTAATGACGTGGTATCTGCTTTTATACGTTGTACACGTAATCTCAGGCCTAATATTTAAACAGCAAATACAACATAAAAAACGAATTAAAGTACCGTACATATACATACGTACAATACAGGGTGTTTAAAAAAAGGTCGGATAATTGATTCACGTACAGTATTCACCAAACCACACAAAGACACATATGTCGCGATTTTGCATTTTAATCGATAAATGGCATTACTGTAAAAAATAAACAGTAAAGGCACTAACAGGTAAATAAAAATAACATAAATATAAAGAGTTAAAATACGGGGATCTAGGTGGCACTGCAATAGACACCTCCGTCCTATCTATTCGTCATAATAGGAAATTGATTAAAAATGTGGATGAGCTCCATCATGCATAAACTACATATGAACTTTGTCACTGAGGGGCAATGTTATGTTTAAATATCGCAGTAGCATCCCGGCAATTTGCTGCGTGTGTTTGGTTGCCTGCAGTTCCTTTTGCCGACTACCTTGGTTCAAAATTTTCGAGTTCCTGTAGTTTAGGGAATTTTAGGGAAAATTGTTTTGGAAGTTGTAGGTGTATTTTGAATCAGGTGGGTGGAATTCCTGAAGTTTTGATGTCAAACTGGACTTCCTCTTGAGTTCTTGGCGGTGCAGGTTGTGGTTGCTGGTATAGTGTTGAGGTGATTTAAGTTTTGGAAATTTCTGCGTGGATTATCTAAGTCATCCTCGTCTATAAGAGAATTTAGTCAGTTATCTACGAGTTATTTTGGTGTTGCGCTAAATTCTCTTTGAGTTTAGCCCAGATTAATTCAACACTTTACCAAAAACTGATACGTTACGCGCATGCTGTGTGGAGTCTCGTGGGGCCGTTTTCCGAGCAACCAGCCGATCTCGTTCACCTGTAGCTGTCGATTTCTACGTGCCGTCCGAAGTTGGAGACAATCAGCCCATAACAAGCAAGGTTTGATTTTTTGTCCCAGTGTTCTGTGATCTTTATCTCGGGCGAACGTATTCAGATCTCCGTTGCCCATTAAAACCATCTCGGCAGGTACCAAACTCCACGGGAGAAGCCAATCCTGTGTATATGTTATAATTTTAACTTGTTGGTACTTTCTACCGTTTTGAACTTTAATATGCGTTTGCGACTGGCCACTTACCATCAGTAGGTGCACTCAGTTTAATTTTGTTTTACCTGTTATTCACTGCACGTTGTTAATTAATTAAGATTATACTGTTGTTTATGCGATACCAATTTGTAAACAATACGTTTATGCATTAACTTCAGACCGCTGTCAGTTGTGGCCGTGTCTATTTTCACGGCTACGTGACTGTTGCAATTTAGACAATTGGTAACTTAATTTGTTGATGAGTAAAATTCCTTGTATTGTAGGACAATTATGCGGATTAATTAATAGAAATAACTATTCGGTTCGGCGCTACAGTTTACATTTTAACGCGTTAGTTACGCTGACTTAACGCCAGGCCGTGCGTCGGATCAGCAGCTTCCGGAAATTCGTATTCGAACTTTAATATTATTATTTTAGCTTTGTGGATTTTTAGATCCATATATTTTCAGATATGTGTTACGTCCGCTAAATTGATTTCCTTGTCATACTTCATTCGCCTAGGAATTTTCCCTCAATTCGAGTTTTCCCGAATTAATTGGACCTGTTGTCTAAACCACATAATTTAATATTGCTACTTTTTTTTGCATTATATGTATTAACGTACTTCAGAATTTTCATAGATTCTGTATTTACCCAATTAATCTGTTGACTAATTTTGAGTCAGTTATAATTTATGGTCTTATCTCAATTCTGGTTTATTCACTTATGTATTTAATTTGTGTTTTATGCAGCTTAACTGATATTGACAGAATTTTTAGGCATTCAGATATTGAGTTTACCATTTGCTTATTTATTGCTACCTAGTATTTGTCATACAGGGTAATTATTTTATGTATAATCTTTGATAACTTGGGCTTCACCTTAAAATTGTAGGGGCACTCATATACAGGGTGTGCGAATAATTTGTAACTTAACTGTTTATATTTAGCTTGGTTGATATACAGGGTGTACCACCTTTGAATTAACTTTATTAATTACATTTACTGTTGATTTATTTGTTATTATACCGATGTTCTTCCAAATTTTTATTTTATGTTACACTATTATGAATATAGAGGCTTTATTTACAGCATTCACTTCACTTTGGTATGTTATTGTGTTCTTGTTTGTATGTTGAGACACGTAAGTTTTATTCTTCGTGGTAAGAGTTTACTCTTAGTTGGATCCGTTAAGGTAGGTCATGAGAATCGCTGCACGACTATTGGTGAAGGATCTTGGTGCCCGTTTGAGAATTTTGTTGTCGATTCACCCACACCCGTTTCGCAGACGAGTTAGCCGTGGTGAACACACCGAGACGTTGCAGTGAGTTACCCGTAGGTAATAATTCGGTGTTTCAGGTCTGTTACGAAAAGTTTTTCATATTGTCCTGTCGTTACCCCTGTGGGGGCTAGTGTGAAGATTTTTTCGTAACAGGTCTTCCAATAATGGGGGGGGGGGGAGTGATATTCAACAAGTCAAAATGCAGTTCAACAATCAACTGATTTGGTAAAAATACTGGTCCTCTTAGACAGGCTTTCAAAACACCCAACCACACATTTAACGGAAATCGATGCTGATGTCTTTTTCACAGCAGCGTGAAAATTTTCGTCCGTCCGAATATCATTATTATGCAGCTTCATCAATAAATAAAATATTGGTAACAACGTTTGGATTTTCTGCAGCTTTTCTCAGTGTGAATATACAAAACAGCATTCTTGTAGCATAAGCATCAAGGGACTTCGAAAGTGACGCAAAATTAGCGTTTTCTATTGCCACCGTACCTACGTTAATTGCACGACTTTTCCACTTTCGTTTTTTTGAATTAGAAATAGCATATCCAAGCTTGAAATAAGGCAAATAAAAAAATAATCGACAGAAGTAGTGCAAAAATACAATGAAATAAATCTACGTTTACGACATATGTGGAATTAATTTAATGAATTTTTTTCACTTTATTAGAAACTACCAATCCTTAAAAACATAATGCGCAAAACCCCTATGTCCAAGATTTATCTGATTTTCTTACAACAGATTCAATACTGTCACCAATTTTTTTTATCGTACATTATACGTATTGCTATTTACACTGGCTACAGTTTGCTTATCAGTGTCCAGGTAGACGCCTCTAAGAGCTCTAAGGGCAGCGAAACGAATACAATGGTTTGTCGATGTATAAAGTTACATTTAAGTTTTGGTTGTCAAGTCACTTTAGGATCACCTTAAGGGCTTGTACCCGCTGGATATGGTACTAGATATACTTGTGTGCAGTAAACAACAATAATAACAATTTTGTTTCTCATGGCAAATGAAAAGTCTACTATTGCAGTTTATTGATTATAACAAAATTGCTTCTATCTCTGAAATAATTACCCTGTGGACATAGGCTGATAACGACTTTTTTGGTTTGGTTCGCCGAGTACAGATAAATTATAACACCCTGTGTATATGTCCATCTATGTAGGTATTTATTTCCTTTAGTAAATACCAATTATTTAATAATTTTGTGCTTCGTTTTGACCATAAAAATGGTCGATAGTAAACATCATATTTCAATTATCCTGCTGTAAATAATTTCTGTTTCGTGGGTATATCTTTTAACAAATATAACATATGTCATTCCAGATATCTCCTTATGACCGAGTGGGGCTGTATTTCTTTACATTATGCAGTTGAAATGTAAATTTGTAAAAAATCATAATTAGACATATTTAAAATTAACATAAATATTAAGATATAAATAAATTCTTTAAATTTTAACCTCACAATGTTATTCATTATATAATAATGGTGAGGCTCTACATCCCTTGAAGTTTGGTCTGCAAGACGGAAGACCAGAGCTTCCGTATCCTTGCTCTCATACCCGGTTGTCGCGTGCCAACTACATGACACGTGGTGATGTGGTGAACAACACGCAGTAGACAACCGGATTATTACCCCTACTATCTCTATATTGTTTATTTTACAAAAGATCACATTTCTGTCTATATAATTACTATATTATAAATTTAATATGTCATATCTTTACTATTTTAAAAACAAATACATTCTTTTTAATAAATGTATTGCACTAAATATATATTAGAATAAGAAAAGATAGTTAATATTGTAATTTCTAAAATAATCTGACACACTTATATAGTATCTATCAACAATATAACTGCAGAATATAATATGTAGATTGCCAAGCAGAATACTTCAATTACATTTATTTTGTAATTAGTGGAACATCAAAAATAGACAAACCCAAAATTATAATAATTACTTTTAATAACACTACTGATTAAATAACGACTTATTCTCCATCTTAGGAAATGGATTTTTTTTGTTTTCAAGATCATAAAAGGAAGCAAAACCTACAGTTACTGCTTTTGGAGCTGTTCATGGAAGTTTGACAACTTAATTAAGTCGCATCACACAACAGGATGATCTATCTGAGCATTAGAACGTGTGCAAATATTAATGTGCAAATTATATGACGAGAATATTAAACATTCGTCGAATACTTCTAACTATATTTAACTCATCCCATTTCACACACCTTAGTAACAACGGAAAATTAACATACTAAGAACCATCGAATAGATTTAATAAATACAGAGAGTATCCGGAAAATCAAGGGACAGACCTTAACTACAGCTTCCGGAGGTCAAATCGTTATGATTAAACCAAACAAATACCTTAGTACAAAAGGGCTTCCAGAAGTTATAGCACTTTAATCAAGAAAAAAAATATTTTTTACATATGTATTATATATTTATATACAGTGTGTCCCACAACGTACCGGCAATATTTCAAGGATAAATTCGAGAACTTATTTAGAGTCTCAAAAGTCCAAATAAACGTATATCCTAAACGTAATCGTTAACAAGTTATTGTTAATTTCAGAATTTATGTGGCTAAAATTTTAGTTCAACGGATTTCTGAAATACTGATCTAGTTGCCATGATCGCGTCTACAAGTTCTTGGCTCCTTCCTTCATCTTTATTCCCATAGTAATTCACAAGTGATTCCAATGCCAATGTTATTTTCAAATTAAGAATATGAAGATATTTATTATGTTTACGGTCTGTGTGATGGAAATGATTTAGCAGCACAAGCATATCGTACAAGATATTCAACTAGAAGACTGCCCACGCGTGTAGTTTTATTTAATTCACATCATCAGCTGAGGGAATTTGGCATTTTCAATGCAAGACATGCAGTCGGCCAAGAAGTTATCCGTAGACCCAAAAACGATGATGAACAAGTTCTTGATTTATTACAAGAAGATGGGTCTTTAAGTGTGCGAAGAATTGCATTACCTACTGGAATATGTAGACACCAGGTTTGGAGAATAATAAGAAGTTTTCGCTTACATCTATATCATTATCAAAGAGTTCAAGCTCTAGATAATGATGTTGAAGCTCGTTTAAGATTTTGTAATTGAGTACAAAATAATCAAAACCTGCCGCATATTTTATGAACCGATGAAGTTTCTTTCAGACGAGATGGTATCAATAATTGTCAAAATTTTCATGAATGGGCTGCAGAAAATCCTCATTTAAAAAGACGCTCGCATTTTCAACATAAATTTAGTGTTAATGTGATAGCTGGTATTCTTAATGATCGTCGGATTGGACATTTGAACTGCCACACCGTTTGAATGGTGCGAATTACAAGTATTTTCTAGAAAACTCTTTACCCTTATTACTGGAAGATGTGCATTAAATATCAGACGTGCAATGTGGTATCAATACGATGCGACACCAGCACATCAATGTCTTCGTGCTAGAGCTTGGCTTAACGCACATTTTCCGGGAAGATGGATTGGAGTAGTAGGACCCGTAGTATGGCCACCGCGTTCGCAGGACCTGACTACATTACATTTTTATCTTTTGGGTCACGTAAAATAGATTGTTTATGTAACTGAAGTACACACGGTAGAAGAATTACGTCAAAGAATACAGCAGGCTGCCAATATTATTAGGAATAACCTAGCAACCATTTTAAGAACGCCGGAGATGGAGATAATTTTGAATATTTTTTGTAAATACAATAATAAAAAAATGTTTTAAAAAAGATTTATTTAATAAAATTCGTTAAACTAAATTTTCGACTTTTCGACTCTAAATAAGTTCTGGAATTCATCTTCGAAATATTGCCGGTACGTTTTGGGTATATATTACAGAAACAAAATGGCTTATTAATATGCAGTAATGCTTATACGTTGATAATGTTCAGCTTCCCCAAAACTGTATATGTGCCAATTTGGTTTCTGAAATATAACCAAAGTTAAAAATATATTCTTTTCTTTAAGGTGCCACAACTTCTTAATGAAGCCCTTTTGTACCAAGATATGTTCAGTTTTGACCTCAGGAAGCCGTAGTTAAGCTGTGCCCCATTTACTTTCAGGACGCTCTGTATAGCATTCACATTTTTACGTTCTAATAGATTACGTCACGCAACACCGTTAAATAAAAAAACTAAATTCTAAACAAGCTGATTGAAAACTTATTACCACAAAAACACAATCACATTCTATGCTTTAACAAAAACACCTGAATCACGTACACGTACATTCATCTAATTGTTTATAATTATTAAATTTAATGGAGTTTTGCGGTCACATTCGCAAGTTTTTATTGTTTCTATACCACTATTCAAGGTTCAGAAATTTTGAAAAAATCCCCGTTTTGTTGTATCCAAATATCACTAGTTATCTCGAAATTGCCGAACCTACTTTCACTATGTAGCCTTCTAAAATAGTGAACAGCATCGAATAACACTATCATTGGGCTAATTGCCTTTTTAAGAAACTTGACAATAATTAAAGAGTTACGCAAAGTTCTCACTTTAAATGTCAGTTTAAAGAACTATTAAGGAAAATTAATACTTAATAGTACTCATTTCTGAGTTAATTAAAAACGGGGCTGGGAATTACAGCCGCAAATTGCTGTTCCCTACAAAACAAATAAAACTATCAACACAAAAAAATTAATTTGATCGTACAAAAATTTAAATTAAATATTTTATATAACATACTTGGGTTTTGGTGGACAGTTTTAGTTAGGTACACCAGACTCATAATCCACTAGCATCGGCTTCAAACTTACCTGCAAAAAAATATTAATTAGATTACAAAAATACAAACAAATTATTTTTTAATAACTACCTTAACTATAATTAGCCTTTAATAATAACTCTGATCGCTATCTCCCTATTTTATAATTACAACAGAACTCGTTTCTTTCCCTAAAAGAAATATTAAACATGATTTAAAAGTATTAGGAAGGTACTTAATGTCCTTACGCCGTATAAACAGAAATAATATTAATTTTTTATCAAATTCCAGTAGCAAAATACCAAAAACATTGTGCTATTTTACACGAAAATCATAAAAATATATTATTTAGGCACAATTCTAATAAGCTACTAATTTTTTGTTTATTTCATCAGATTAGATATGCGCATGCACTACAATATATCACTTATTCAATTTTGTGTCTTGTAGTTGCAATGTTATGAATCAACCAAATAAATAAATACAATATCACAGATTTATTACCATAAAATTTCTAATTCTTACAAATGTTAAAAAATAGAATATATAACTAACTGGTTTAGAATTCAAGGATTAATTGGTAACTAAAATTAACTTTACCCTTCTGAAGAAGCGCAATTTAAAGTTTTACATTATGTTTACGATAATTCCTTGATAAGTTGTTATTCAAAAGCGCGTACAAAATTTGTTTAAATATTCTATACGGTAGCAGCCATTCTATAAACACAACTGTTTACGTTTTTTAAATAATAATAAATTGTTGTCAACAGCGTCGCAACACTCATCTTTAGGGCGGAACCTACAGCTTAGTGTTGACCCCAAAGACAGAAATAATAGGAATTAAAAATATAATGCTGCTGCAACCCGCTGCACACAATACCCCGATCAAGGTTTGACAACATTCTCTCACAGTAAATTGTTGCAATTGTTCGACATTCTTTTGTAAATATATCATGATAGTGGCTGTTTTCTTCTTCAGAATAAAAAGCCAGACAGTACGGTCTAAAAAATGCAACTAAAAGCAATAGGATTGTTACAACTTCCAGCGAAACCGAAACGGATAGAACGCAGCTACCTATTTCGTACGAAAATAACAGGCTGGAGCTAGCCCTGTTGAGAATCATATATAACAGTCATTCTTGAAACATATAGTAATAATCGTTGTTTAGGGTTTCAAATTGTTTAATTGTTGTTACCAACCGTAACATCCCAATGGTTATCCTCAGGGTAGGACCTACAGCTTAGCGTTGAATCCAAACTACAGAATACTACCAAATAAAAATATAATGCTGCAATTCGCTACACACAATACCCCAATCAGGGTTTAGCAACATTCTCTAACAGTAAATTGTTGGACATTTTTTCGTAAATATATTACGATAGTAGCTGCTGAACCGTTTCTTATTCAGCATTAAAAGCCATACCGTATGGTGGTTATTAAACCTTCTTATTTAATTAAAAGAATTGAAAGCTATATAGTACGTCCAAGAAAATACAAGGTGTTCTATTTAAAGAGATAGTTGTTATTTTTCGTCTTTGAGCGTTTTGTTTCCTACGAGACGTAGCGATCTTCTCTCCTAAGCTTGTGTTGTACGTTTGAAAGTACCACATAGAGGATCTACGGCTTAACGTGGGCTCTGCAGTTGTACTTCAGAGAAGATTTTACCAGGCAGAGTTGTTTTAGCTTCCTGCAAAACCCAAAGCGATTGAACATAACTGTCCGTACGACTTACAAAAACACTGGATCCGGCCATGTTAAGAATCATAAATAGCAATAATTCTTGAAACATCTAGCAATAATCATTGTGTGCGTCTTTAAATGATTAAATTGTTGTTAACAAGCTGCATTATATTTTTGCAAATATCTAACGCTAGTAGCGTTTTATTCAGAATTAAAACCCATATAGTACCATCAAAAAGATACAGGATATTGTATTTAAAATATGAGAGTCGTTCTACTTTCTAACGGGACCGGAAGCGACAACACGTAAAGGTTAGTGACAAAAATAAAATAGAACAAAAATTTTGTGCTGCAACCCGTTACACAGTTCCCCAATCTGGCTTTGGCAATCTCCTCTGGTATTAAATTGTGTAATCGCTTTTTATGACAGCTATTCAACCCTTTTTGTATTCACATTTAGAAGCCATGTAGTACAGTCAAAATATACCGGAAGTTCTATATTTTAAAAAACGTAAGGATTATGAAAACGAAACCGGAAGCGAAATGACCCACCGTTTCCATTACAGTAACGGTTTAATACCGTTGCTTAATCAACTTAAGAAAGACCCCTTCGCTCGGTGCATGGCTCCACGATAACAGTGTGAAGAGTAAAGTTCGACGTGAATAAATCAAATCTAAGAATTAAAAGCAAATTCCGCGAATTCCCAGTGAACCAACAGTTACTTGATAACCCGCGAGGGACTGAAATCAGACAATCCTTATATAGCAATCGAGTAACTAAATCATCAGATGTCGTTGGGCTACCAGCAGAGTATGCAGTAAATAAAGAGTGGGACTACTGGTATTTCTAAACCAGCACAGGCTTCCACTTAGGAAAAGAGAGTGCAACAATGAACCTCCAGGTGTAGGCTGGCAAGGAGCCGCCGTCCTTCTGTAAAAGGTTAGCCTACCTTTTTTCCTAATGAAAGCTCCATTGTCGCTAACAAAATATAGTACGAATTTTGGAGAAAACTATCGGCTACTAAGGTGCCTTAAAATGAGATAAAAGGTTTTTCTATTGTCATGGTAGAAACATAAAACTGTTTTTTAATTGTAGACAACATTCCCAGACTAATACAGTGCAATGAAGGTAAAAAGTTAAGATAAAAAATTGTCAAAGTAGGTAAAATCAGCCTACGTTTGTGATATATTTGGATTAAATTTAGAGAAATCTGATCACCAAATTACAAGCTAGCTTCCTCTAAGACTATAATACCTACAACCCATCCTATTTTCATAAGATCAGAACAATGCCAGGACTCTGCAGCCCATTTTAGTTGTTTCGCATAACGAGCAACGACGAGGGTATCTTATCAAAGCTACTGTTCCTCTAATGGAAGAACATGATCAATTACCTTTACTTCGGGTAAGATACCGGAAGGAATTGCAAGGATTGTCCACGAGCAAAGCTTGCACTAGATTTTGAATTCCCAGGTTGGTTTAATATGAATGAACAACCATAGTGGAATCTACCACATTTGTAATATCTGGAACTGATTAACACACAAATGATCAAAAGGAAGAAGCACCACAAAGGTAATAAAGGAACAAAACAAAACAAAGGAACAAAAAATGCTAGAATTGAAATTCGAAACCAATTGGACAGCCAACCCACAAAAACACGTGTGGATGGTGCAGTTACATCATTATTCGGCCATTGTAGCCCACGACCAGTTTTTATCTTGAGAATTACAAGAACCCCGAGCTGTTTCTTCGGCGACTCGTGCTATCGGTTGAAATAACTTATTGGCACTTTTAGTTTTCGATAATAAGACAGACGAGGTAGGTTTGAGAAATTTCACAATCCGTAAATCACCGGCATACCTGCAGGTATCTCCTTTTATCGAGCGACAAACCACTAACACAACTTAAAACTACCGATAATGATAACTAATGGGAAAAGCGTTAACTGTTTTGATAAACAGCAGGCCTTGGTCCGCATTCCGCTGGACAAACGGTTTTATTGCAGGCAAAAGCAACAACTGTGCTGCAGAAAGGGGGCGATAATAAATAGGTGTTTAAAAATTTCAAATTGAGTTTGGCGAGCGCCTCGGGCGATTCATTAGTAAAATTCTGCAACTCCTGCGTTTCCCGGTAGTTCGAGAGCGCGGCGAACTCTCAAGAAGTCATTTAGAAACTCGGGTAATCAAGTTCAATCTCGTCAGAATGACTGGAAAAACGTGGAACTGAGGTTTTTACTGCTAAACACGAGACTGTTAGCTCTGTCCGAGGATCTGGTGGATAATAGAATCCTAATGATGGCGGGTAAGCAGCAAGGACGTCGGCACTGCCTGGATCAGACTGCAGATAGGGTACCCTGTTATCTCCGAGGAGATACGAGATAGAAAAACTCATGAAGACTAATGGAGGTTCTTATGTAAAGATGATGCAACTATTATTCTGGCTGAAACATTCATCAATACGTCGGAATAGTTTATTGGCTTCGCTTTGTTTTCCATTATGATCTTGGATAAAATAAGAATAAGAGGGTTGAAAAATAAATTAGCATGTACACAACATGATTGATAGCATCGATGGATGGATTGGTATTGATCGCTTCATAGCAGCGAAATATACAACATCATTTGTTTGAACTAAAACGTCAAAAAAAAATTATTAGAAACAGTAAACGTGGAAGAAATTTTATGGTACACTTGTGAGGAATCTGAGAAATCGAATGAAAATTGCACAAATTGAGCAGAAATTGTAGGAGTAGGTCAAAAAATACTTAAAATTCTGTAACTTAACTAAGCTTTAGAAATTGTAAACGATGTATCGCATTTTATAAGATGTCTATGGGGAACGTTATACGGCAAGTAATATTAATAATATTTATTGACATCGAATTTCAGGAATTGTAGGAATAATTTCTGAATTATAGAATTTTTTCGAAATCTGTAGAAACTTCTGATTGTTTAGAAACTGGGAATTTTTGAAAAGTCTGCACATTGTGTGATAAATCTTTAGTATCAGAATTATTTTATGTTAGAATTATTTGGAGTGCTGATTATTTGGTATGAGAATTATTTGGTGCGAGAATTATTTAGTGTCATAATTACTTAGTGTGAGATTAAATTAGTAGGCTAATTATAATAATTAATAATAATTAGTATGAGAATTATTTGGATTGAGAATTATTTGGAATGAGACTTAGTTGATATGAAAATTATTTGGTATGAAAATCATTTGGTATGAAAATTATTTGGTGTGAGAATTATTTGGTGTGAGAATTATTTGATGTGAGAATTATTTGGTATAATAATTGTTTGATGTGAGAGTTATTTGGCATTAGAATTACTTGGTGTGGGAATTATTTGGTGTGAGAATTATTTGATGTGAGAATTATTTGGGATAATTTTTGATGGAAGAATTATTTGGGATAATTTTTGATGGAAGAGTTATTTGGTATAAGAATTATTTGGCATGAGAATTATTTGGCATGAGAATTATTTGGTTTGAGAATGATTTGATGTTAGAATTATTTAGTGGAAGAATTATTAGGTGTGAGAATTATTACGTGTGAGAATTAATAGGTGTGAGAATTATTAGGTGTGAGAATTATTTGTTATAATAATTGTGTGGTATGAGAGTTATTTTGTGTGACAATTATTTGATGTGAGAATTATTTTATGTGAGAATTACCTGATGTGGGAATTATTTGGTATAATAACTGTTTGAGTTATTTGCTACAAGAAATATTTTGTGTTAGAATTATTTGGTGTGAGAATTATTTGATGTGAGAATTATTTGATGTGAGAATTATTTGGTAAAACTGTTTGCTGGAAGAGTTATTTGGTATAATAATTATTTGGCATGAGAATTATTTGGGGTGACAATGATTTGATATGAGATTGATTTGATGTGAGAATTATTTAGTGTGGGAAATTATTTAGTGTGAGAATTATTTGCTATAATAACTGTTTGGTATGAGAGTTATTTTGTGTGATAATTATTCGATGTGAGAATTATTTTATGTGAGAATTATCTGATGTGGGAATTATTTGGTATAATAATTGTTTGAGTTATTTGCTATAAGAATTGTTTGGTATTAGAATTATTTGGTGCGAGAAGTATTGGGTGTGAGAATTATTTGGAGTACGATTTATTTGGTGCGATAATTTTTTAGTGTTAAAATTATTTGAGAATGGCAGAAATGCTTAGAAAATAATAAGAATTTTTTATATTATATACGAAGTTTTAAACAATTCCCTAGTAAAAAGCAAAAAACCAACATTTTTAAAAATTGTTTACGAAATTTCAAAGAATTGGTCAATGAAAAGTTAAATGTATCCCGCGACTGTGAAAACTATTGGGGAACTACAAGAACTGTTACAAAATTCGTCGAACTCTAACGATATCTTAGGAATTATATGATATTAATTTTGAGGATTTTTTAGGAATTTACGATTATTTCGGCATAGGGTTTTTTAAATTCCAGATGTGATAGAACTGCTAAAGATTATGAGAAGTATTTTGGCAACATTGTATAGATTGTCGCCAAAATGTGGGAATAATCTGTTAAATCTAAGTAAGAAGTATCCGCGAATTAAATGAAATTCTCTAGACAATAAGAGAATTATTTGGGGATTGTTCCAGAAATTTTAGAGAAAGAACAAATATTGTAAGTTGTATCCCACGAAACCGTAAACTTTAAGGAAGTTGTTGCAAATAAATTGTAGAGATTTCACGAATTTTTAAAAGTACAAATAATTTAGATATTCCTATGATTTACGGATACCGAATGATCTATTTATGTGAACATTGTTTAATGTTTTGATAATTTTGGTTATTACATAAAAACGTGGCAATTATTTGTGATTGAAGAAATTTGACGGAAATTATTAGAATTTGAAACAATTGGTGTTGCAAGATGTCCCATGTGGAGAAATGGTGAAAATTGATACGAATGGTGAAGATGGATTGAAATTTTCCAAAAATTACGGGTAAAATTAAAAGCATTGGCAAATTAAGATTTATCCTACTGAAAAAATTGTTGAAATAATTACTAAATTCTGGAAATTGTTTGAGAATTACAGAATTATTTGGATGTGTAAGATTTTGGAAATATTACGAAGATTTTTAAATTATTAAAAATTTGGAAATTGAATATTTCTTCTTAAAATTCTAAGCATCGATACGGAGAATTCCTACAACTGTGGAAAGTATTTGCAAAAGTTTTTAAAAATTCATTGACACAATGACTGATTATTGAATATATTAATTAATAGGCGAATCTTGTTAGAGAGAAGTGTTCAAAGAATTTGGAAGAAACGCCAAATATTGTAAAATGTATAAAAATGGAAAAGGTTAAAAACTTCTGGAAATTTACACGGAATTGTAGAAATTCTTACTGAATTGTAAGAAATCTGCAATTATTTTGGAAATTGTTAGTGTAATTTAAACAATTTCCTCATCTTTCGAGAACAACTTTATGGCATTACAAGAAAATGGGTAAGCATTTGTTAATCATCGATTGTCTAAGAACTCACACGTTCGGTAGGAAAAGACAATTTTCTAACACAACAAAAATAGATCATAATAACCAGAATTTACGTCGAAAAACAATTTCACATAACAATTATTCAAAAATTACTCTTGCACGGTTATATTCTCTGCTAGTAACAACTGCAATATTTGCATTTCAATATATTCTTTATGAGCATAAACAACAATAAAATTATGTACGTTATGAACTTCCGCTTGGAACGGCGTGAATTTAACACTATTTTGTTGTTTCAATAACGCATACTATGCCCTACCCTACTGCTATTTGTTATTGTCGTAATACTTCATTGTTTAGATGTAGAAATAAGATTTCTCACGAACATCGTGTTAGACTTATAAGCAGTTATTTCGTTCGCTTATTGCACCCCTGTGAAGTGTTATGGTGCCTAATTAGCAATAATCGCATTATCTGTTTGCGAGAGTTTCGTGTAGAAAATACGGCCCTGTACACGAAAATTTCAAATCATTCAAATTTCTATTAAACCGTTGACTAGTATACAGTACCTTCTATAAGAAGTCTATGAAAAAAGAAAGTTATAACATTTTTCGTTTTGCCAAATATAATGAGCTTCCTTCCAATTCTACTGGGTCAGTTGTAAAAGAAATTTACAGCACACCAAACAATTTATAATATGTAATAGTCATGCCTTATAATACCCATACTAACATCACGCCATACCGCAAAAAATGTATAAATCCTTGAACTTACACGGTTCTAATTTAATTCACATTACCTTTAATTTCAAGAAAAACCCCAAAGGTAATTGTGTGTATTTTCCAGTTCTGTTAATTCGCGGTTTCGTGCGTTTAATTTAAGCAAACAAAATTAGAAATACATCTAGGGATTTAGTTGTGTACTAAAGGATTTGCGCGGATTGCGTTATTAAAAACATGTACCTCACCACCAAGCCATTACGAAGCAGAAATTCAAAATGAGGATTAATTAAATACTTTGGGGACTTTTATCAAACTCCTGCCATGAGTAAGCTGAAATTCTGAATATTAAACAAACTGAAAAGGCGGCTCATATGTAAATACATAAAACGAAAGCCGGGGGAATATTAGAAAACATTAGAAATAACAGGAATAAGTATAACGTTATGGTTATTCTGGGTTTCCTAAAAAGAAAGCAAGTATTTCTGTTATATCCTAACTTAATCTATTCTTGGTAACATTTCATTTTATGTATTAGTTCCATGAATTTAAGTTTGCGTACCATGGTAATACATATAAAAGCTGTTCTAGGAAAATTAAAATTCAAACAAAATTTTCGGTCTACGTTATGAAATATTAACAGAAATGGTACAAAGCACGAAGGTGATTCAAAGAAAATTTAAAGCCCATAACAAAGCCGTTCGTTTGATAAAACCATGCCCCACCGTTTAGAAACAATGAGAAAACATGAGAAGCAAGTATGGACGATAGGTTAATGAAATGCATAATAGCGAACACTAAAAATACGTTTCATAACTGTCCACTATCGTAACTAATTATGTAGGTAAACTGGATCATAAACTAGCGTGGCGCCTATTTGCAAGTTTAATCTGACAGCATTAGCATTAAAGAAAGTTTTTATATCTAAAGGAGCCGTGTGCACCTCACAGGCTTTTGAGAACCGGCACGTTTTGCGATACAAAAAAACGGCTCCTTTTACCAATTTGTAAATCAGCGAGGATTTGCATCAAAAACACATTTTCTCCTTTAACTTCCAAGCTAACAAGAAGTAAATTCTCTTAAACGCCCTTTAAACCAGCATGGGGCAATTAAGTTCTATTAATCCGCATGGGAGGAATAATAGCAAAACAAGCTTGTAACCTTGAGTATGAAACTGATCCTACAGCGCCGCAGAAGAAATCTTGATGAAGACATCAATGAAAGTAAGACGAGGTGCATCTGGACGAATTTAAAGGCCCCTTTGTCCTTTCCGGGCACAATTTGGACATGACCCCAGCTGTTGGGTGTAAAATTAATAATACACTGAATTAGTTCGGAATTAGTACAGAATTTATAGTTAAATGGACTTGGCTTAGGGGAGGAATCTCGTAAAATAAGCCTTGAGCCCCTTGTTATGAATACTTTGAGAAAATCCCACTCGTGTTGAAATTGTGCTGGCTTTCTGTAAACTGGACAAAGACCAAAATTTCAAACATTTGGGAAACTAATAAAATTACCTTAGGTTTCTGAGCGAATTTTGGTAAATGAGAAAGATCTGCGCCCAAAATTTTAGTGTAATTTAAAATACATACTAGTACTAATGGAAATTTTTATAGATATTGGTTGAGGGAGAATTGGCTAATAAAAAAATAAAAATAAATGTTTTTGTAACTGTTTATGAAACTTTGAGAATTATTTGCGCATTATGGGATTATTTTAAAGTTTTGAGACATTGTAAAAACATTTCAAGAACTGCGTAATTTTTAAGAATTATTTGCTGCTGTATTACGTGTAAGATCTACTTAGGAATTGTAGGAATAATGTGATAATTCTGCCTGCAGTAAGAATTCTTTCTGATTATTGAAATTCTCATGAAATTCAGACAACTTTTTCGTAATCGTTTACGAAATTCGAAAGAATTGGCAAACAAAATATAAAAAAGTGTGTAAATATTTTGGGGGATTGTTTAAGAAATACGAAAGGATTAGCATATAAAAAGAAATGTATCTTATGAAAATTTAAATTAATAAGGAAGCAGAGAAACTGTTTCAGAATTATGCGATTGTGTGAGAATTTTGAGAAATTGCTAAATATTGTGAAACACTGTTTTGTAAAAAGTACTTCAGAACTGTTTAGGAATTGTGGGAATACTATAATAATAATTCTGTTTTTAGTGAGAATTATTTGTGATTATCGAAAATCTCATGAAATTCAGACAGTTTTTTAGAAATCGTTTAGGAAATTTGAAAGAATTGTCAAAAAAATGTAAGAATATACAAAAAAATTTATCTTACGAAAATGTAAATTAATGAGGAAGCGGAGAAACTGTTACAGAATTATAGGAATTATTTGGGAATTATGCGATTGTGTGAGAATTTTGAGATCGTTTTAGGAATTATAAGCACAGTTGGGAATTGTATGATTTTTAATAAATTATATTAAATTTCCGGAATTTGCTAAATACGGTGAAACACTGTTTTGTAAACAGTACGTTCTGATGTTTAGGAATTGTGGGAATACTATAATAATTGTTTTTAGTGAGAATTATTTGTGATTATTGAAATTCTCATGAAATTCAGACAACCTTTTAGAAATCGTTTAGGAAATTTGAAAGAATTGGCAAACAAAATGTAAAAAAGTGTGTAAATATTTTGGGGGATTGTTTAAGAACTACGACAGGATTAGCATATAAAAAGAAATGTATCTTATGGAAATTTAAATTCATAAGGAAGTGGAGGAACTATTACAGAGTTATAGGAATTATTTGGGAATTATGCGATTGTGTGGGAATTTTGAGACAATTTTACGAATTATAAACAGAGTTGGGAATTATATTATTTTTAATCAATTATATAAGATTTCCAGAAATTGCCAAATATTGTGAGACACTGTCTTGTAACCAGTACTTCAGAACTGTTTAGGAATTGTGGGAATACTATAATAATTCTGTTTTTAGTGAGAATTATTTGTGATTATTGAAATTCTCATGACATTCAGACAACTTTTTAGTAATCGTTTAGGAAATTTGAAAGAATTGGCAATCAAAATGTAATAAAGTGTGTAAACATTTTGGGGGATTGTTTAAGAAATACGACAGAACTAATATATAAAAAGTAATGTATTTTATGAAAATTTAAATTCATAAGGAAGCGCAGGAACTGTTACAGAATTATAGGAATTATTTGGGAATTATGCGATTTTGTGGAAATTTTAAGACACTTTTAGGAATTATAAACAGAGTTGGTTATTATATGATTTTTAATCAATTATATAAGATTTCCAGAAATTGCTGAAAATTTTGAACACTGTTTTGTAAACAGGACATCAGAATTGTTTAGGGATTGTGGGAACAGTGTAATAATTCTGTCTTTGAGAATTATTTGTGATTACCGAAATTCCCATGAAAGTCCCAGGTTTTTAGGAAGCGTTTAAGAAATTTGAAAGAATTGGTAAACAAAAAGTAAAAAAGTACGTAAATATTTTGACGAACTGTTTATAAAAATTGAAAGAATTAGCAAATACCTACAACGTACACACCGTATCTTGTGAAAATGGAAATGAATGAAGAAGAGTAGGAATAAATAGGAATGATCGGGGAATTATGGGATTGTGTAGGAATTTTGAGCCCCTTTTAAAAATTATAAGCACTTTGATTTTGTATTTAAGATTGCTGAATATCCTACAATCTACTTTGTAAATACAGTATCAGGATTGTTTAGGAATCGTGGAACTAATTTGATAATTCTATCTGGAGTGGAAATTACTATCAAACTTGTTCCAAAATTCAGATATATTTTTAAGAATTCTGAAAAAAATTTGAACGAATTTGCGAATAATTTATCTCGTGGATTGCGAAAATTGTAGCCACATTTACAGTAATTCAGAAATTGTAGGAAGTATTTCCAAGTGATTGCATTTTGTGAATCTGCTATGAATTATATAATTCGAAGAATAAGAAATACTGGAAATGTTTTGGTAATTCTACCTCGTACGCGAATTTCAAGAACTTTGTGAAGATAGAAATTATTAAGATATTGTGGAATTCTTCATGAGATTCTGGAAATTGTGGAAATTGAAAATTTGTAATTGTTTCGGGAATATAGCAAACTGTTTGAGAATTGCACATATTCTACAATTACACTTTTTTTTAGAAAGTATTGAAGGTTTGATGAAATTACCACGAGATCTTTTTATAGATGTTCCGTAAGATTTACTTAAGAATTGTGGAAAATTGGGTAATTCTAAGTATCGTGTGAGAATTATTTTAAACATATAGAAATTACTTACGACTTGGGAATATATTACGAATTTCTTATAATTGGGAATTCTTGTGAAATACTTCTTGTGGAAACTGTAAAAATAGGAAATTCTACGAACTGTGAATATTACTTGATGAAAAACTTCTTTAGAAATTGCATAAATTATTCAGAATTTTTTTAGGAATTATTAACGGTTTAAAGAAATTAGTAAATATCAGATTTATTTTACGTTGTCTTGCTGGATTTGTTGAAGAATTCTGGAAACTGTTTGGTAATTCTAGAAATCATGTGAGAATTACTATAAAAATGTAAGAGATATTTGCAAATTATAAAAATTCTAGGAATTTTTAGGAATTGTTTAAGCAATTTGAAATAATTGGGAAATATTTAAGATGTTCCACGTGAAAAAGAAAATTTTTAAAACATTGTGCGAATTGTAATGCAATTCTGGAATCCGTATAAATTATTTGGGAAAGAATTAAAATTGCTTGGGGAATTTAGTGAATTGTTTAGGAATTGTAGAAATTCTTCTGCAGTTGGTTTTTTACGGGTTTAAAGCTTTGGAAAAATTGCTAAAAATCAGTATATTTGTTTTCTAGGTGTCTTGCAGGAATTGTGAACACTATTCGTGAATTACAGAAACTCTTCGGAAAAGTAGGAATTTTTAGGTATTGTTTAAAGAAAATAAAAGAATTGGTAAATAATATATATAAAATATAAAATATTGATAAGAAGTGTCTTCATCTTCATCATCATTAATCCTGTCGCTCCATCAGAAGCATAGTGCGTCGTTTACGGCGATTATTCTTCGGTATTTCTTGGCGTTTCCGCCTATGTGGTTAACAGAGTTGCCAACTCTGCACCGGAAGAAGTACCTTGTAGACTTGAAAATCGTTGAGGAAAATCCCACTTTTGTGTAAATTATACCTATACGGTTTCTGTATATTAGACAAGTCAAAATGTTCAAGCATTTTTAGGCTACATAAAAGAATTACCTTTTACATTTTTTTGAGTCTGAAAGTTTTGAAATATTTATATAAGTATTAATGAAAATTACGTAAAATTATAATTAATAGTTAGGCTGGAAAGATCTGAAACTCCCCTCGTATTCATTAGAAACGGAACATAAAGATCTACTTATTTCCATCTGGTATTATTGTGTACTATCATCCACGTCATAGATTACTTTCAAATCTATAGTAAACCATGACATAATTTGCTGCATCGACCACGGACATCCTTGAAGGTTGCAGAATTGCATCAAAACCAGAATTAGAAATTCTACACGAGATTTGTTGTTGTTAATTAATCCACTGATAAATCGAGCATCATCTTTATTTATTACTTGTATCCTTCATCATGAATTAAAATAAACACTTATGTTATCCTCTTGGACGCGTTCCTAATGAGACTAAAACCAATTCTTCAATTTTTATAGCTGTGATCCAATCAACACATAATTTACGAGCACAATGGTGCTCCTTTCAATTATTCATTTGTAATTATTGACTTTAGATTAGCCTATTAATATGCAGCCAATAACTCCTTAATTACTTCAAAATCGAGTTGAAAAGAATTTTATGGTTCAAAAAACGCGATATTTAACTTAACCCACACATCTTGGACAGAACAGTTATTCGAATTGGATAATTTCTAATTAGAAATCCTGGACTGCCTACTGCGTATGTTAATTGTAATTCCTCAACGTGACCTCAACAAAGGTGCATGTCATTCAAGCCTATTTGCAAAATCATTTTCACCAAAAACGAGACGTCCTTGCCGGTAATAATACATACAGAACAAGAGGCAACCACAATGATGTTTGTCTAAATTTAGATTAGGTGGGAGTGTACTAGAATGACTGTAATAATTTCTTCAGTAAAATTACTACACGAGTAAGGGCGGTTATAATAACATTGCAATAAAGTAAAATTCACCATTGTATACGTAACATTTACGTTTTGTTCGTGACGTCTTAGACAAATTAATTGCGCGCTGTAAACCATGACTGCTGTGTTTGAGTATTTTACATGGAAATCTAGATGAGGAATTCTACGCGGTTTATAGTTGGACGTGGAAAAGCGGTCTGAATTTGCAAAATGGGAGTTGGTCGGTGCTGTTGGCAAAACTTGATCGACCATTAGTGGGCGTCGTGTGAAAAAAAAACACCGTGACAGCTTTTTTAAGTATCGTAAAATTATTGCACACGACATTTATAGTTGAAAAACTAGATCGAGATAAAATCTGGGTATAAACTTGTAGGTTTATGACTGATTTTTATTGATTCCAATCCCTGCGTTTGTATGCGAACTAAAAATTTTATGAATGAAATATGAAGAGCCATAAAATTAAAAGAGAAATTACACATCAATAATCTGACAAACTCGACCACAAAAAACCAAGGTGAAACTTCACAGAATAAATATCGATTGCTTTAATCCGAAAACATTCTGTATGTACAAAATGTCCCAGATTGAGTAGGCTACTACTAGTAACGCGAGACGGGACGGGGCGGGACGGGACGGAGAGAAGGGGAGAGAAGAGGAGAGGAGAGGAGAGGAGAGGAAGAGGAGAGGAGAGGAGAGGTAGAGGAGAGGAGAGGAGAGGACGAGGAGAGGAAAGGAGAGGAGAGGAAGAAGAGAAGAGAAAGACGAGAAAGAAGAGGAGAGGAAGAGGAGAGGAAAGAGGAGAGGTAGAGGAGAACGAGAGGAAAAGAAGAGGAGAGAAGAAGTGAAGAGGAAGGAATAGGAAGAGGAAAGGAAGGAAATATCGAGTAGAGCAGAGAGACGGAGGGGAGGGAGAGGGGAAGCAAAGAGGAGGGGGAGGAGAGGGAGCAGATAGAGGGGAGCAAGACGAGGAAGGAGAGGAGGGGACGGGAGATGAGTGGAGAGGGAGAGAGGAGATGAGAAGAGAATGGAGGAGTGTAGAGCGAAGGAGGGAGGGTGGGACGAGGATGGGAGGAGAGGAGAGGAGAGAAGACGAGAGAAGGCGAGAGAAGACGAGAGAAAGCAAAAGAAGAGAGGCGGCAAGAAGGAATGAGACGATAGGGGACGAGAGGAGAGGAGACGCGACAAGATCAGACGAGGAACGAGAGACAATACGAGACAAAAGACAAGAAACTAGACGAGAGAAACACGACTAGGGAAGAGACGAGGGAAGAGACGAGAGAAGAGACGAAAGAAGAGACGAGAGAAGAGACTAGAGAAGAGACGAGAAAAGAGACAAGAGAAGAGACGAGATAATAGAAGAGACGAGAGAAGAGAAAAGACGAGAGAAGAGAAAAGACGAGAGAAGAGAAAAGACGAGAGAAGAGAAAAGGCGAGAGAAGAGACGACAGAAAAGACGAGATGAGACGTGACAAAAGACGAGACGAGACATGAGAAGAGACGATACAAGACGAGACGAGACGATTAGACGAGACGAGACGATTAGACGAGACGAGACGATTAGACGAGACGACACGAGACGAGACGATTAGACGAGACGAGACGAGACGGGCGGGACGAGACGGGGCGGGACGAGAAGTGACGTGACACGAGACGTGACGTGACACGAGACGTGACGTGACACGAGACGAGACGAGACGTGACACGAGATGAGACGTGACACGAGACGAGACGTCATATAAGACGAGACTTGTCCCGAAACGGGATGTTACAAGAGACGAGACGTGACGTTACAAGACAAGAGAAGAGAAGAGAAGAGACGAGACGAAACGAAACGAGACGAGACGAAACGAAACGAGACGAGACGAGATGAGACGTGACGTGACGAAACGTGACGAGAAACGAGAAGAGGGACGAGACGAGACGAAACTAGACGAGACGAGACGAGACGAGAAGAGAGACGAGAGGAGACGGAAGAGAAAACGGAAGAGAAGACGAGA